>JBBYHK010234674.1:0-30272 GCA_038382065.1 Adansonia grandidieri | reverse complement strand
GGGTGATGGAAACATGGAGAGCTCACTAAAATGATGAAGATGCTGAAAAACAAAAAATGAAAGTGATAAAGTAAGAATTTATACCAACAAAACTTCAATTTTTGGCCAAATAGTTGGAGTAGTAGAGATGGCTTGAATTTTCCTTTTTTCCTTATTATTAATAAGCAAGAAAAAGAGAGAAATAATGAGGTTTTGGTTTTGGTATGGATGAGGGTGATTTTCAGAATGTGTAATGGTTGAGAGTGAGTATTTTGGGGCTATTTTTGGGTGATGAGTGAAGAGCTACGGGATTTGGTTTTATTGATATGTGAATGTGTTTTTGGAAGCTAAAACAAGCTAAAATCTAATGTCCCTCAGCTGAGATATAAATAGTCTATTTATACCAGCATTTTACAGCCAAATTAGAGGTGTTTTTGGTCATTGCTCAAGGGGGACAAAGTGATGTTAGCTTGGTGGCTATAGAGAGGCTGCAGGGAGCAACTTGATGCCAATGTGATGGATATAAGGTGGCTGGTTTAAATGCTGAAATGATTTTCCAGCAAATAGGGTAGCTGATGGTGATTTTGTTCAACAAACTAGGGATGAGTAGGGTGATCATGTGACATAGACTTTTTTGATCTAATTTAGACTTCAAAAAAATGTTTTGATTAATTCAAAAGTCCAAATTTGTAATATGATAAGGGTTTTGATCTTTCTGATGCAAAGAAACGAGTTAAAATCGAGTTTTTGATCAATGGTGGAAGAATAAAAAATGCCCAAACCATGGAAAATGGCTAGTATGTATCGATACATTGCAGAATGTATCGATATATTTGGTCCAAAAACCTTGAGTGTATCGATACAATGAACATTGTATCGATACTATGAACTATTGTATCAATTCAATGCTTCATTGTATCGATAAATTTCTTTACAGAATGCATGTTTTGGTCTTGGCATGGCCTAGAGAGTTAGGCCGATAACTAGCCATGTCTTTTTAGGTTTTCGGTTCCTTCAATCTTCGATCATTATTTAACTATAACCCTTTTTTTCATTTTGTCAACTGATCTTTTGTTTGGCATGATTGTCAAGATTGTCTTATTTTTGAATAATCATCAGTTTAATAAAAATGGTTATACAGAAGTAAGCAAAAAGGTTTGATCGTTTCCCTATCATACACCGTGCACTTGCATGAGCATTAAAGTCCCGCCAAACTCCATGGCATGGTTATAACCCAATCATTAGGAGAAAGCGAGCTATCCACCTTCGTGAGTAACCCTCCACATAGGCATGGCAATAACTTCCCTGATGTAATTACCTATGTCTCTCGTGAGTAACCCTTCGCATTTGCATAGGGAAATACATCCACCGGATTAAACCCTTTCCACCAAACCTACGATAAGCCTAGGATCGGGGTGCCTCGATTGTCCTTACTAGACCGAGGTATGATTCAGATACCTTTTTAAGCATCAATCTAAACCTCATATAATGAGCCATACAAGCTAAACCATGTTAAACTATACCGGAATACTGCTAGAATACCTGGAGAATAGGGTCACTTGGGGAAACATTCCTAACCTTTACTCTTAATTTCCATAATTATGTAGGTGACAATGAGTATTCAATTGTCACCCGCATATGTATTTTTATCATTTATCAAGGCATGCCGTTGTGCCTCTCGGACAATGGCTAATCTTTGTCTAAATAAGTGATGGTGAGCAAAAAACCATCATTTGCAATGTCTTATGCTATCTGAGTCATGACTTAACGCACATCCGCACTAGTGGTGATAAATGAATGTTACTACTAGTCAATTATTTTTCCACCAAATAAGATATTGCACCACCTCATGAAGGGCATATTGCATCCTGGCATGTTGAAATGATGCCCGTTTCTCTTCTCACCGCCTTGGTTAAGACATTTTATGAATATTTTGTTCTGATGTTCTTAAATTCTTTATTTCCTTGCATTTTGTCTCCTATATGCTCCACTAACTTATCTTCCCCTTGTTTATGTTTTCGTGCATGCATAATTTCATTATAATTATCATTTGGGACAATTGTTCTAGTTCAGTGTTTAGCAAGAGGCATCATTTATGGAGCAATGGCTTATTTCCACTATCGAGTCTTTAAAAGCATTAGAACATGGTCAGAAGATCGCAAACATCAAGACAGGGATATCCTACAGCCTGATTATGCCAAAAAAATGCATGAAGAGGTTAAGATCGATTTTCATCAGAATGATTATCAAGAACTAAAGCACATTTGGGACAGCAACAAAAAAGAAGCCTTCACTAAAAAACATGGGGATATACCTCTCTTACTTCAAGTTCAATTGGATGATGGCTTGCTGTAAGTAGCGGTACAGTTTTAGAATCTGGCCTACCTATGTTTCACTTTTAACCAACAAGATTTAGTCCCTACCATTGATCAGTACACAACTCTGCTCAACATAGAAAAGGGCTAAGTTTGACTGGATTTACTGTAAAGCGTTATCATTTCCTGCATTCAAGAAAAGGTTAAGGCAAATTCTAAGAGCCATAGAAGCATAGGTTGACAGTCACATCAAAGTAAAAGGAAGCAGCGAATGCATCTCTTGGGCCAACTTGAAAGAGGCCATGGTAAATATTTTTGATCAAAAGAAAGCTCAAGATGTCTATGCTCTAGCAATCTACGGGCTTGTCATATTCCTGAAGACTTTGGGTTATGTAGAGGTGGCAGTCACAGATTTCTTTTCTCACCTATGTTGCGGCATCAACCTTGCTTCCGCCATCATCGCTGAAACCATCCATGCCTTCAGCTTTTGTAAAAGAATTGGAACATAAAGGTTTATCGGGTGTGCCCCATTACTCTAGATATGGCTCTTAGGTTATCTCTATGTTAGGGAGGAAAGAACTAGGCAAAATTTCTTCTACAAGTTCAGTCCTCTTTCCACAGTATTAGAGGAAGAATGTCATCAAGATAAGACAAAAAAGCAATGGGTCAAGGAATTGCGAGATGTTAAGGACTTGCCTCAATCAATTGTGTACAGATGTGGAGACTACACTTATGTACCGCTTTTGGGAATATGGAGAACTACCAGTTATGCTCCTCTATTGGTACTGCGTTGTTCTAGTACCAGTAATTCATCCCGTTCTTCAAAGACTTGGACATTAAGATTTTGAATACGGGGAGCCCAATTATAAAGCGAAAGTCCAGTTAGCTTTCCAAGCCTGGAAGAAGGTCTATTGTATGGAATGATACTAAAGAAGAATCCCCACCATGCCTGGATACGAAGTATGGAGACTCCACCGTATCAACAATCCATTACCACCGCCCAACTCTGGGATACTACAAATCCTAATAGAGGAATTGCCTTCTGAGATAAAGCTACTTAGGCAGGAGTTCGAGCGAGAAAAGCCATCCTTTGCCATAGAAATCTCTCGACTTAAGGAGGAAAAGGGCCAACTAGAAATGGATATCTATCTTAGGAGTGGTGAAATGGATCGAGTCCTTAAAGATCCTTCAAAGATGACCTTGAAAGCCTAACCAAGGATTATGTGATGCTTCAAAAAACTAACAAGTCCCGACGTATTGGCAAGACATTAGTCTAATAGAGAGCAAAAGTAGCCACTCTCAATCGCGAGTTGAATCAGCAAAAAGAGGAATCCAGAACCAGCAAAGAAAAGTTCACAAGGGCACGTGCTCCTGCTTCCACCTACCAACAAAGGAATCAAAGACTCGAGGCCCAAATGTGAGATGCAAAAGCCGCCAGGGTTGAAAATAAAGCCCTCACTCATAAAATCCAGGAATTGGAATAGTCTCTCCAAGTTTATCAAGGTTATATCAATGAACTAACAAGAGCTTCCAAGCAGCACGAACTAGATTGGCAATTGACAATCGACCATACACGTCTGAATTACCAAGAACAACATCAACACTTCACTGAACATGTTCAGAAGGCTCAATAAGAGGTAGACGACATGATTGAAGCAACTTGGTCCATAAGGCAAGACATCGTACCTGTTGGAGATAATGAGCAACAACTTTTGAGTTTTCTTGATCGTGTGATTACACAATGTAATCACGTTAGATACTTTCAGATGTAATCATGTCATAAAAGAAAAACCCTTTTATGACTCTGAATGATGTTATTGACGGAGCTGTTCCAAGTATCAATTGTCTCCAATGCATATTCACATTTAGTTTCACCATTTTTCATTACACTTACATCAATCATTCATTATCTTAACTCGTCATTGCATCATAAAGGCTCATCAATACATTTTAAAATAAATGTCTAATATAGGAATTGGGCCATAAAACTGCAAGGGATTTCGAGATCAATCAGGAACACGAAACTTTACATCACGCACCACTACAACACATGAAGCGATAACCAAATCATGGAGAGTGATCATGAAGCTCGTATTGATCAACTTGAGCTAATGGTTAAGAAATCATATGACCAAATGCTCCGTCAGCAAAGCAAAATGCAAACTCAAATTGTGAGACTTATGGAACTAATGACAGCCTCCGTGAAAGAAAAAGGGTAAGCCAACACTGCCAACATAAGAAATGATCCTCCCAACACTAAAAGTCCCTCTACCAATAATCTAGAACCTGCCCAAAGGGAAACTAGACAAGAACAATGGCCTGCTTCTACACCTGTCGCTCAGGCTTCAATAGTCATCTACCTAAATCCTATTGCAGTAGGTTAATTCATTCTCGGTATTTAAGGGGTGAACGCAAGAGTCTTATCGATAGATCTGATAACCCTTGACCGTGAGGAACCAGAGAAAACAGAAGGTCAAAAGTCCACCATGACTGTGAAAGAAGTGAACAAATTCTAGCTACTGGAAAAACGCCTCCAAGTAATCGAGGAGAGTGACCAGTTCGAAGCTCTTGATGCGCAATCACTGTCTTTAGTGTCCAACCTTATTATTCCCCCGAAGTTTAAAGTCCTAGAGTTTGAGAAGTTTAATGAAACCACTGACCCTTCCATCCATGTTTGAATGTACTTGCAAAAGATGATTGGGTACGAGAAAGATGAAAAGCTCCTCATCCATTACTTTCAGCACAGCCTTACTAGGGCAGCAACTCGGTGGCATATCAAGCTAGATAATGTAAAAATCCAATCATGGGTTGACTTGGCTAAGGGCTTTCTAAATCAATACCAACACGTGTTAGATTGGGCACCGGATTGACTTTCCTTGATCAATTTTGAGAAGAGATCCACTGAAAGTTTCAGGCAATATGCCTAAAGGTGGAGAGAAGAAGCAGCTATAGTCTAGCCTCCCCTTACAAAAAAAAAAGATGACAGTCACTTTTATTCACACCTTATGTGCTCCTTGTTATGAAAAGCTAGTAGGGAATGCCACCAAGAAATTCACAGACTTAGTTCTCTCCGAAGAAATGATCGATGCCACCATTAAGAGTGGTAGAATGTTTGTCAGGGAAATAGCTGGATCGAGTAAGAAGCCCATTAACGATAAAAAGAAGGAATGAGAGGCCAATGCCATAAATTATGCTGGCTTATCTCAACCAAGATAGAGTTAAGCACCCAACACTCGCTACTCAAACACGCCACATTCTCACCCTGTCATAATATCCCAATAGCCAATTTATGCCATAACCTTAACCCATCATTTGCAATCCCATCAAGCCCACCACAAAGGTACTCTCTGCAAGTCCATCAAAATACCCATCAAACAACCAATAATGCACCTAGCAATCGAGGTCAAAATCAATCAAAGCAACACTTTGATTCCATCTCTATGACCTATCAGAAGCTCTACCAAACTTTGCTCCAATACCATTTAGTGGCTCTGATCTATGTCTTAGAAAAAA
Organism: Adansonia grandidieri; assembly: GCA_038382065.1. Taxonomy (NCBI): domain Eukaryota; kingdom Viridiplantae; phylum Streptophyta; class Magnoliopsida; order Malvales; family Malvaceae; genus Adansonia; species Adansonia grandidieri. The sequence continues at coordinate 24,465 of JBBYHK010234674.1, read as the reverse complement.
AGCCGCCAAACCCATAATGTTACAACCCTGATGCCCAATATGAATACCACGCTGGGGCCACAAGGTATGACATCGAGAATTGCATATCTTTCAAGCGCAATGTGAAAAATCTGATTAACTTAAAAGTCTTGCAACTCAAGATGAACTAGAGACCAACTGTAGCCGCCAATCCTTTACCAAACCATACTAAGCCAGCTACAAACATGATCAACATTAAGAACAAATATAAAGTCAAGGCAAGCATAGAGGATGTAGGGATGCTAATGTTCTTGGTCTGGCAGGTATTGATTCAGGTTGGGTTGCTTAACGCACAGAAAAATTGGAAGATAATCCTGACAACTTCTGTGACTTCCACACAATTATCGGTCATACCCTACAAAAATGCAAGGAGTTTAGGTCAATGGTTCAAAGAATGTTGAATAAAGGCCAATAGAATTTTATCATGAAATCACACCTACCGCTGAATCTATCAACATGATAGGAGATGAAACCAAGTAGCCAATTTACAGGAGAAATTGACCCCTCATTCTTTATGGCAAGTCAAGTCCCAAGGTTAGTTTTTCGACACTTACACTAAAGTTAGTTGTAAAGGTCCCTAAACTATTCTCGTATAAGAGCAACATAGCTGTCCCATAGAAGTACGAGAATCAGGTAGTAATGATTAGAGAACTAGCTCCTACAACTGCTACAATAGAACTGTCAAAAGTTAGTCACCTAACCTAAAGCGGTAGGTGTTTCACTCCCTTAGCCCAAAAAAAACGAAAGGTTGATGCATCTTGAAGCACCAGTACCACTCAGGCCCAAGCAAAGAATTTTGAGCCTGAGAAAGTCAAGGAAGCAGTGAGTGAAAGAGAAGCCATGAAGTTTCTCAAGTTCATCAAGTGCAGTGAATACTACATTGTAGATCAGTTAAGCAAACAACTCGCCAAGATTTTGGTACTATCTCTACTCCTTAATTCAAAGGTTTACCGAAATGCATTATTAAAGGTGTTAAATGAGCCATATATACCATTGAAATTTTCATAGACAAGTTGGATCGACTAGTGAACAACATCACGGTCGATAATTATATCTTTTTCATCAACGATGAGAGCCCACCAAGAGGCAGAAGCAGTTATAAAGCTCTGCATATCACTAACCACTGCAACAGATGCATTTTGCCCGAAGTACTCATAGACAATGGGTCGGCCCTTAATGTCATGCCTATGACAACATTAAGCAAACTCCCTGTCGATCTGTCTAACATCAAGAGTAGCCACACCATAGTCTGAGCTTTTGATGGAACATGTCATGGAGTAATTGGAAATATCACAATCCAGCTCCAAATAAGCCCATGTACATATGAAGTTGATTTTCATGTTATAGATATTAATCCATCATACAATTGCCTATTAGGAAGGCCATGGATACACTCTGCCAGGGTCATCCCATATTTTCTCCATCAGAAGCTTAAATTTATGATAGATTACAAGGTAGTCCCCATCAGGGCTAAAAATGAAATGGTCGGCACTGCTTTCACTAAAGAGATTTACATAGAACCTAATAAAGAAGCATCAGAGTTATCCTTCTAATCTTTCGGGTTCATTAATGCAACATTTATGGGAAAAGGATTGCCAATAGTTGAACCCCACCTATCGAAGAGTACCTACTCGGGTTTAAAAATGACCGTTGGCAACGGTTCTTATGCTGGAAAAGGGCTTGGCAAGAATCTGCAAGGGATAACCCGAGCCCTGCACGTCACCACTTAAGTTAACAAAAGAGGCTTAGGATTTAAGGCGAATGCGTAGTCGAGAAGGTAGCAAGAAAAGAGGATCTGTAACCAGGAGATGGCACAATCATTGGGTCAAGAGGAGGAATCAAAGACGACAATATTCCTATCTCTCCATAGGATATTCTGTTTGGGAGGACGAATTGATCCAAAATGACCAGAAGAGCAAAAGGCTAAAGATGTCTTGGTTATCTTAAACAGAGGATTTCACAACCTTTATCTCCAAGATACTAAGCCATAAAATTTGTGTCCTTCCACCAAGATCTAATTTTGATAATGGGGTCATGACGGAAGCCCCTGCACTTTTCCTTTCCCTTTCATGTAATGTAAAGAAATGAAAACTACTTGCCCTCGCCTAAAGGCAGGTAGGTGTCCTATGTAAGGGGTATTTTTATAAAACATTATCGATGAAATGACTTTTGCATAAATCATTCCATATTACGTGCCTATGTCACTTTTTAATCTCTTTGGCTTAATTACTCTTTTTCCTCTATTCTTATTTGAATCCTCAGGTTGTGTGTGTGCCATTTATAATGTTTATTTCTTCACCCTTTCAGGTGTCTTGACGACAGTGACATAGATGTGTCTGGTAGGTCTTTGAAGATCGATTTTGAATAGTTGATTTGCACTATTAAAGTTGATCTTGAAGAAGATTTCAAAGAAAGCTCTGTACCACCAGACCTCTTATGATTAGTTTAGCAGGAGGAGAAGCAGATCAGGCCCCATGAAGACCCAACGGAAGTAATAAATTTAGGTACTTAGGAGGATCGAAGGGAGGCTAAAATCAAAACCTTAATAAATTCAATGACTAAGACCAAGCTGATAAAATTACTCCAGGAATATCGGGATGTATTTGCTTGGTCATATTAAGACATGCCAAGATTGGACACTGACATAGTTGTCCACAAGCTTCCCATCAAGCCCGAATGCAAATAGATCCAGCAAAAGTTAAGAAGGATGAAGCCGAAAATGCTCCTTAAAATTAAAGAGGAAGTTAAGAAGCAGTTTGATGTAGGACTTATCAAAGTACCCAAGTATCCAGAATGGGTTGCCAATATAGTCTTAGTCCCAAAGAAAGACTGTAAAGTATGAATATGTGTTGATTACTGGGATCTAAATTGAGCTAGTCCTAAGGATAACTTTCCGTTGCCCCATATTAACACTCTGGTAGACAACATGGCCAAGAATTCTCTTTGCTCCTTCATGGACGAATTCTCAGGCTACAATCAGATCAAGATGGTGCCAAAGACATGGAAAAAATAACTTTTGTAACCATGTGAGGGACATTTTGCTATAATGTCTGCTCTTCAGATTCAAAAATGCTGGGGCAACCTATCAGTGGGCCATGGTAGCCCTATTCCATGACATGATGCACAAAAAAATTGAGGTCTACATTGACGACATGATTACTAAGTCAACAAAAGAGGATGAGCATGTCACAAACCTTTAGAAACATTTTGAATGGCTACGAAAATTTCAATTCAAATTGAATCCTACCAAGTATACCTTCGGAGTCACTTCGGGTAAGCTTCTAGGCTTTATATTCAATGAAAAAGGGATTGAAGTTGACTTAGACAAAGTCAAAGTCATTCAACATATGCCACCACCTAAAACCCAAAATGAAGTGAGAAGCTTTCTGGGGAGACTGAACTATATTGCTAGATTCATATCCCAGTTCACTGACAAATGTGACCCTATCTTTCGATTCTTTCGTAAATAAAATCTAAAAGAGTGGAATAAGGCATGTCAAGAAACCTTTGATAAAGTCAAACATTATCTGTCAAGCCTGCCACTATTGGTACCGTCAGTGCCTAGTTGACCTTTAATCCTTTACTCGACAGTCTTTGACAAATCTATGGGTTGTGTATTAGGGCAACATGATGAGTCAGGAAAGAAAGAACAAGCAATCTACTGCCTAAGCAAAAAGTTCAGGGAATGCAAATGCAACTACTTCACAGTCGAAAAGTTATGTTGTGCTTTGGTGTGGATATGCTGTATCACACCACATAGTTGATTGCAAGGCTTGGTCTTATCAAGTATCTATACAAAGCCACTACATTATTAGCAAGGCTAGCTAGATGGCAAGTCCTACTTTCTAAATATGACATTGCCTATGTTAGCCAAAAGGCCATCAAAGGCAGTGCGATAGCTGACTTTTTGGCTAATCGAGCGGTAGATGACTATGAACCTTTAAATTTTGACTTTTTAGATAAAGATCTAATGTGCATTTTTGAAGACGAAAATGCCTCCAACCAAGATCAATCTTGGACGATGTATTTTGATGGAGCATCAAATGCTCTAGGACATGGAATTAGGGCAATATTGATGTCACCGGTTGGGAGTCATTACCCATTCATAGCAAGGCTAAGTATTGATTGCATAAATAATATCACAGAATATGAAGCTTGTGTCATGGGGCTTCCATTGAGAGTAATGTCAAGACATTACATGTGTTCGATGATTTGGCCTTAGTCATCTACCAATTAAAAGAGGAATAGCAAACTCGCGATGCCAAGCTGATGTAATATGGGAAGCTGCTAGTAGAGCTCAAGAAAGAATTTAATGATATCAGTTTTCGACACTTACCTCGAGAAGAGAACCAAATAGCCGATGCTTTGGCTACCTTATCATCCATGTTTAAAGTCAACCAAGAGTCGGATGTTGCTCCTATCCAGATGAGCATCTACATAACTCTGGTTCATTATCATAGCATTGAAAAAGAGAAGGATAGCCTATTGTGGTACTATAACATCCTTTATTACATCGAGGATCAGCAATATCCCAAACATGCAACTAAGACTGATAAAAGGGCTATCAGAAGTTTGGCTACCAGATTTGTTCTCGATGGAAAAATCTTATACAAAAGGAGTCGTGATCAAGTATTACTCAGATGCATCGACACTTCTGAAGCCAAAAAGATCCTAGAAGAAGTTCATGAAGGGATTTACAGCCCACATGCTAAGACATCAGATGGCCAAGCAAATCATGAGAGCGGGTTATTACTGGTTGACCCTCGAGAGAAACTGCATCAATTACACTAAAAATGCCATAAGTGTAAAATCCATGCGAATAAAATCAATGTCCTTCTAGTGCTACTTCATGTCATAACAATCCCGTGGCCCTTCTCTATGTGGGGCATGGATGCGATCGAGCCGATCACCCCTAAAGCTTCCAATAGGCATCGTTTTATCTTAGTAGCAATCGACTATTTCACCAAATGGGTGGAAGCTGCCTCATATGCGAATGTCACTAGATTGACTATCTGCAAGTTTGTCAAGTGGGACATTATCTGTAGATATGGCCTCCCGAACCAACTCATAACAGATAATACAAGCAACTTAAACAATAAAATGATGCAAACGATCTGCTTACAGTTTAAGATCCAACATTATAATTCTATCCCTTATCGCCTAAAGATGAATGGGGCAGTTGAGGCAGCCAACAAAAACATCAAAAGAATAGTTAAGAAAATGGTCGAGACTTACAAAAACTAGCATGAGAAGCTATTCTTTGCACTTTATGCCTATCAACCTTAGTTCGCACTTCCACAGGCGCTACCCTTTTCTCCTTTGTTTATGTGATAGAAGCTATATTGCCTATCAAAGTAGAGATCCCTTTTCTCAGATACTTGATGGAAACCAAACTTGAAAAGGCTGAATAGGTTAAGAATAGATACGAGCAGCTCAACCTCATCGAGGAAAAATGCATGAAAGCCATTTGCCATGGTCAAATGTATCAAAGACGCATGATCTGAGCCTATGACAAAAGGATGCGCCCACGAAAATTTCACCTAAGCGAATTGGTATTGAAGAAGATCTTCACAATTCACAAAGATGCACGAGGCAAGTGGACCCCTAATTGGGAAGGATCGTATGTCATGAAGCAAGCCTTCTCCGGAAGGGCCCTATCTTGTTAGAAATGGACTGCAATGCCTTGCCTAACCTAGTCAACTCAGATTCTGTCAAGAAATATTACACGTAGAAGGTGAAAACCTGAAAAGACGTCCTTCAAAAAAAAATAAAAAGAAAAACAAATAACAAAAAAAAAAGAAAAAACCAGAACCAAAATGAAAAAAAAAAATAAGAAAACAAAAAAGGAGTCTAGATAAAAATCCAAAAAAGGCATCTGGGCTACCAACCCAACTGCAGTTAAACATCCATAAAGGCGACTTGATAAGATCAATTTTGATGGGGCATAGACTGAGATCACTTACAAAACAAAGCGAAGTAATCCTAGGGATCTTTCAAAGATTAGCTTATACTAGTCATATTCATTGTTCGAGAAAGATCCTAGAAAACACCTAAAGAACATTCATGTCATAGTTATCAGAGGCATTTTTCGCCCAAAAGATCATACTTTTTACCATCAAAAAACTTATTTGTCAAATAATATACGAAGTTATATCTCTTTGTTGTCGTGAATAGATATCACCTTGTTTCTTTTAACCCCTATACAATTCACATTGCACTTCTCATTTAACTAATAATGTTTGATAATCAATTGAAATATGCATCAGGACATCTCGATATTACATTAAAAGGATAGGGAACTATGTTCAAGCCCTAATCGTGAAGATCATGCATTTTTCATGTCTAAACATCTGCTCGGCATGACCATACACCAAACCACTTCATGCTTTCACAAGCCATATCTCAAGAAAAAACCATTTTAAGCTAACCAAAAATCGACCCATGCGTTCTATCAAATCCGATCGAAACCAGAGATGTCAACCTAATCAGTCAAATAGTCTCCAAATTATTGACAATGCCTTCTAATTATCAGGAAAATGATTGAGCCTCTCGAATCGAGAAATGCAATAATCTAAATTCTTAAGAATAGATTTTTTTTATCGTATCCCTAGTGGAGCGAAGACAACATACAATCCCCAACGGGATTAGGAAAAATCCCATCCATAGTTGCAACAAAGATGGATCACTATCCCTTTGAGAGTCTGAATGACATACAAGAAAAACTACGGCTATCTCCCATATTAGACTTTACATCATGCAATCATGATAGCATTCTAGATCATGTATTCACATTACCATAATCATGATTTTTGCAAAGTTAATTCAAGCCAGGTTCACCAAACCTCCAAGAAGTCCCTGGTAAGAACTTTAAGCTTCATAAACCAAGCATTATTCAGGAGGCACCTATCAAGAAACCTTCCTAAGCTCACATGAGCTGGTGGCAACAAACTTGTCTATAAACAATTGGATGCCAATTATACCCACATAAAGCCCACAAGTTAGTGGCACTCTTTTCAAAGCCTATAAGTTAGTGGTACCTCTCCAAAAGCCCATAAGTTAGTAGCACCCTTTTCAAAGCCCACAAGTCAGTGGCACCTCTTCAAAGCCCATAAGTCAGTGACACCTTTCCAAAAGCCCACAAGTCAATGGCATCACTTACAAGTCAGTGGCACCTTTACAAAAGCTTATAAGTTAGTAGTACCCTTTTCAAAGTGCACAAGTCAGTGGCACCCTTTTCAAAGCTCACAAGTTAGTGGCACCTTTTTAAAAACCCACAAGTCAGTGGCACCTCTTTAAAGCCCATAAGTCAGTGGTACATTTTCAAAGCCCATAAGTCAGTGGCACCTTTCCAAAAGCCCATAAGTCAGTGGCACCATTTTCAAAGCCCACAAGTTAGTGGCACTCTCTTCAAAGCCCATAAATCAGTGGCACTTTTCTAAAAGCCCATAAGTCAGTGGCACTCTTTTCAAAGCCCATAAGTCAGTGGCACCTCTTCGAAGCCCACAAGTTAGTGGCACATTTTCAAAGCCCATAAGTCAGTGGCACCTCTTTGAAGCCCACAAGTTAGTGGCATATTTTCAAAGCCCACATAAGCTGGTGGCACCTAGTCTGAGTCAAAGCCCACACAAGCTGGCCACACCCAAGTCAAACCTACACAAGCTGGTGGCACCCAAGTTCGAGTCAAAGCCCACACAAGTTGGTTGCACCCAAGTCTAAGTTAAACCCTATACAAGCTATGGCACTGGAATCAAAGCCTACACGAGCTGGTGGCACCCAAGTTTAAGTCAAAGTCCACACAAGCTGGCGGCACCCACATAAAAATCAATGTTGCTCTACACCTACATAAGGGGGTCAAGCTTTAGAAAACCTAATACCCTAGTAACAAGAGCAAACTGTACAAAATTCACTTAAACCTTTATCAGGATCACTGCCAATACACTACATTTATCACAATGAAGTATTAATTATAATTTATTTTTTTACAGGTGTTTTGAGGAGTGTCATTCTAACTCAAACAAAATAGTGTCTATTTATCTTTTCCCTATTCTTGATTTCTTAGCAATGGTAAAAAAGGGCAGCTGTAGATACCTTATTTTGTCTGGGCTAATTTTTTAGTAACTTGGGGCATCGATGTGAAAGAGGGCATGATCTTCGCTCAATGAAAAAGTATTTTTGAGGAGGTAAAAAAGGCTTATGGATCATATCAAAGATAAATGCAAAGATTTATCAAAGGACGTAGTTCAAGGTGCCCGCGGATCAAATATATGAGAAAAATCATAATTTTGCTTGAATGTATAGATACAAGGTTTTCATGCATCGATACAATGCTCCAATGATCCAAAAATTTGAAATGTCCCCATTTGTATCGATACATTAGCTTATGTATCGATACATGAGCTCTTGTATCGATACTAGGCCATGCTAATACAAAACGTGCATTTTGTAAAGAAATGTGTTGATACATATCAACATGTATCGATACAATGAAGCATTGTATCGATACAATGGTTCATAGTATCGATATAATGATCATTGTATCGATAAAATGTTCATTGTATCGATACACTCAAGGTTTTTGGATCAAATGTATCGATACATGCATGCCATTTTCCACGGTTTGAGCATTTTTGACTCATCCACCATTGATCAAAAACTCGATTTTAACTCCTTTTTTTGCATCAAAAAAGATCAAAACCCATATAAGATTACAAATTTAGACTTTTGAATTAATCAGAACATTTTTTGAAGTCTAAATTAGATCAAAAAGTTCAATGTCACATGATAACCCTACTCCTCCCTAGTTTGTTAACCAAGATCACCATCAGCCACCCTATTTGCTAGAAAATCATTTTAGCATTTAAACCAACCACCCTCTGTCCATCATATTGGTAGCAAGTTGTTCCATACAACCATTCTATAGCCATCATGCTGACATCATTTTGTCCCCTTTGAGAAATGACCAAAAACACCTCTAATTTGGCTCCAAAATGCTGGTATAAATAGACCATTTATATCTCAGCTGAGGGATCTTTAGTTTCTAGCTGATTTTTAGCTTCCAAAACACATTCACACTTCAAGAAAACCAAATCCCGTAGCTAACTTCACTCAGCACCCAAAAATAGCCCAAAACATTCACTTTCAACCACTACACATTCTGAAAATCACCCACATCCATACCAGAACCAAAACCTCATTATTTCTCTCTTTTTCTTGCTTATTAAAAACAAGGAAAATAGGAAAATTTGAGCCATCTCTACTGCTCTAACTATATGGCCAAAAATTGAAGTTTTGTTAGTATAACGTCTTACTTTATCACTTTCATTTTTTGTTTTTTAAACATCTTAATCATTTTAGTGAGCTCTTCAAGTCCCTATCACCTTCTTAGGATTCTCATGCATTATTATGGCTTTTGGTTGTGGTAGTTTATGATTTCGATGCCTAAATGCCCATTTGATGTGTAAAATGCCTCATTTCATCCTCATTATTTTGACAGCTCTTGCTCATGCATTTTATGCCATATCCATGCATCTTGTTATGATTAATCCATGTATCAATCCTTAGCCTAACATATTTCAAGTGTATTTGTACATTAGCTTGCATCTTGTCATGAATCATTGTCATTTTCAGCATCCATAACATTTTCTTGTCAAAATGCATAACACTTTTGTTATCAAGACCATCAGTAAAGTTAGCATCCTCATTCATGTTATGTGTCATCCCTTTGTATGTTCATTGTCTTCTCCTTGTCTAAATGCATGTTTGATGGCTATCAAAAACTGATTTTCAAAACCTCCCAAAGCCAAGCGTGTTAACCTCAATCAATAAGGATTATCATGAACTTAGCATTTTCCTCAAGGTTAGCAAAAAATAACATCTTGGGGAAATTTAAGTTTTCCAGATCTGGAATCTTGGTTAAACAAGCTCAAATCAGAAGATTTTGTAGCAAAAATGGCCCTACACTTGTTCCCGAAATGTTCATGCCTTGTTTTTGAGTTGAAACCTTGAGTGGTATGATCAACAGGTTGTTTTATCATCCCCAAATACTTCAAGGCTATGCAAATGAGTTCGTGACACTCAAGCCACTTATTCCCTTTGGTCATGGATGTTCAAATGTTGATGACTTGAGTTTGGACCCATAAACATAAAGAAAATAAGAAATATCCTCTACTGGTAGCAGCACTGTTGCAAATTAAAAAATCATTTTAAAATCTTAAAAGATTTTTCATCAATTTTATAATATTTTTCTCTGAAAATGTGTCAAAATATGTTTAAAATGAGGTCTTGTTCATCCCTGGATCAGTCCGGATGAAAGAGTTATGATTTTTCAAACCTAAACTATCCAAAATCCTTAGAGTGAACAAAACGCTTTCTGGTTGGGCCTTTTAGGCCCACTAAATGATTTTTCCAAATCCATCCAACATTTTTTTGAAAAGTTCATGAAATTCCCTTTTTGGAAAGGTATTATTTGCAATTTTTTGATACTAAATAAGTCCAGACTAATTTTCAAATTGTGACACACCTTGTCCCTCATATGCTTTGCCAATAGTGAAATGAATTCAAACTTGAAAATTTATTCCTTTGGAAAGTGACTTTTTAGGGTATTGGAAATATTTTTATATTAACTATCATCGAGTTACCTTTCTAACGGTATCTTGTCCACCCTCTAAAGCCTTCAAACCAATTTAGAATAAATTTGGAAAGTAGGATCGCACGATGCTATCCTCTATTCTTGGTAATGGTCAAAATTAAGTTGTTCTCCCGAATTTCGTCTTGAGACATTCGAATGCCTCTGTATCACCCCGATTAGACTCGATAACATGCTTTGACCTCTTGTAAGCTCGTATCAAGATACAAATATATTTTTTTACATCTTTACCATCCTCATTCACAATAATTTCTTTTTCCAAAATTCGTCGAAACACTTACACATTTCCTAAATCACAAAGTTTTGTCAACAAAAGTTTTCCAACACAACTTTATTAAAGAGTGTTAGATAATGTCACTTTGGAGGATACTCCAACCCTAACCTTCTAAGGGGATACTCTAACCTCGCTTTTCAAGATTGTTAAGATTTAAAAATCTTTCTTTGTCAAAATTATTTATCATCCATGGGGATACCCCAACCTCGACCTTCTGAGGGGATACTCCAACCTCGTTTTTCAAAATTGACAAAATTTAAAAATCTTTGTTTGTCAAAAATTATTTGTCCTCCATGGGGATACTCTAACCCTATCTTCTCGAGGGGATACTCTAACCCTATCTTTCAATTACAATTAAATTTTTCTCTTTCTCAGATTTCCATGAATATGTCAAACAAACCTCGTTCAATCAAGAAACCCAGAGTCAGCTCAAAAATTATCAATTCGGTTATTTTCAAATAATCAATGCCAATTGCGAGATAAATTTTGATAGTCCATCTCTTTTCTTTATCATTGCATTGAATGATCCATGTTATGTTACTCTATTTGTTGACTTACTAACGTGATTTCTTTATGATGATTATTTGCATTTATGTTTTCTAATCATTTCAAATAAAATTAAAGGTAATGTTCAGCGTGGGTATCTCTTCAATGCCGAAAGTGGAACATTCCATTTTCAAAGTAAGATCAGAGGTCATTTTTATTGAAAATATCTATATTCCCGATCTATCCCAAGCGTATATAAGATTAAACATTTTCATCAAAACTTGATTTGTATTTCTATAAATTCATGCATTAAAAAGGGCTATATCAAAATAATGATGAGTTAAGATTGAAAGAATCAAAACTGAGATAAGGCATAGCTAGTAGGGTACTAATTTCGGGCATCGTGAAGAGGTTCGTATCTCATCTTGCGTAACCAACTCCTGAACCCAAACGATGAATCTTTGTACTATATAAACCACGTGATCAATGTTTTGAGTTTTGTAACTCAAAACATAGGTTTCAATAGGCATCATGTCATGCCTAGCCAGAAATGATCGGTGGTGACTCCATGTGTTGGCCATTTTGTGATGGTCATCCGAAACCAATAAGATGAGCGATTCGTCTTATGGTCCCCTTCACTATATCATAAGTCGAGAATACGTACATTCTCGTTCTCATCACATCATGAAAGAAAAGTCTCGGTAAAAAAGACATCTCTAAGTCAAAAAAATATTTTAAGTCATACGCACCCATAGATCCACAAGGATCTACTCAGGGCACGTTACAACATTTTTTTTGAGTAAATTAGATTTTTATCAACTTTAAAGAACAAAATATTTTCTGTACCCTTTTAAAAAGCCCAGGGGAACATGAAAGTTTTATTCCTTGAAATATTAGAAAAATTTCAATTTACTTGTTTAATGATAATATTCTATTGTTTAGATAATCATTGATACCTCTTCCATATCCTAGAAGAAATCTATGGATTACTTTAACTTGGGGTATTACCTCGTTTTTATTGAAAACACCGTCATAATGTGCTGAACGCGAATCTAACACGTTAGACTTAAAAAAATAAATTTCATTTTCTTAAATAAGGATAAGACTTAATTGTCTTACGAATTGCACCCCCGACTTAACCCTAAATGGTTATTACAAAATGACTAAATAACTTGAAATAGCCACTAATCTATTTTAGCTAGGTGAGATTGGTCACCAACCAGAGTTCATTCTCTATGGGTCACAAAACCCTCGTAAACAAACTCTGAAGTCTACATACTAACTAAAGATTCATATGGAAAGGGTTTGGGAATCAGAGCAGAGTGAAACATGCCCCTCAATGACGTTTGTAAAATGATACCTATTAATCACTCGTTATCCTAAATCTCGATTATGATTAGTTTTAATTTTGATATTTAATTATAATTTTTTATTTTTGATATTATTTATTCTTAATATTATTTTTCTTATCTTAAGTAAATTAGATTTTTATATATTTTTTTAAAATCAAAATATTTTTCCCACCCTTCTGGAAAACCTCGAAGAACATGAAAGTTTTATATTTTGTGAAAAATGAAAATTCTAATTTACTTGTTTAAAGAGGGTATTTCTTTGCTTACAATAATTGATGAGGTGACTTTCATATATTGAAAGCACACCTATGGATTATTTTAACTTAAGGACATTGCCTCAAATTTTTGAAAAAAATTATACTATAATTTACATATAAACACACTAAATTTAAAACATAACATCATGAAAACAACTCCAAAGTACATACATGTAATTGTAAAATAATCCTTTGATTATTAAAAGTAATCTAAATAGACCTACCATTCATAGACATTATGGAATGATCCCTAAATCATAAAAAATTATTTAAATGCATGAAATTAGCATAATAACTTCTAAATCATGGGAAATGACTTAAATATCTCTAAAATACATGAAATTGCAAGAAAGTTCCTTCATCATGAAAAATGACCTAAATTATATTAAAATACATAAAATGATATAAAAGTCCCTAAGTCATTAGAAAATGACTACATGACATCATAATTCATGAAATTACACCAAAGTCCCTATGTAGACACCTATTTTGTCCGAGCCCTTTTTTTTCAATAAGTTTTAATTATCCAAGACAAAGAAACTAGTGGTCACCCTGATAGAGGTCAACCTTGCCCAGGTAGATTAGGCAATTTTACAACCTATTCAGTCATGCCTAAATGGCTGCATATGCACGTGATGAAAAAAATGCAATTTTAAAGGTTGTAAAGAATAAATTTTGGATAAAAATAATGAATATTCAAGAGAAAAATTAATTTTTAATTATTCAGTCATGCTTAAATGGCTAGGTAGATTGGGCAATTTTACAACCTATTCAGTCATGCCAAAATTGCTGCATATGCACGTGATAAAAAATGCAATTTTAAAGGTTGTAAAGAATAAATCTTGGATAAAAATGACGAATATTCAAGAGAAAAATTAATTTTTAATTATTTTCTTATCAAATTTTGCAATCATTTTTTGCAAATGATATCACAGTCAAATTTTTCATTTTTAGGAATGTTTTGAGATTTTTTCATAAAAATTGATAAGTTGATCGTCGTATAGTTTCACCTATACCCTGTAATATTTATGCTGATAGACACTCTAAAAAATCAAAAATATTTAAGGAAAAATCAGTATTGGTATTTTATAATACGAGGTGTCGAGTTGTCTAATTTGTTAATTAATTTTGAATTTTCGTTGTACTGCTAGTGTTTCACTTGTGAATTTTTTCAATAAAACTTGCTCCATATTCCAAGTTTTTATCTTTATTATTTCTATCAATTAATGTTTTGAGCAAGGTATTGAATTCAATTAATTTTTCTAAATCTGGATTTATTTTTAAAATTTTTTTGTTTTCAATATACGGAGTTTTTTACTCCATAAATTTTTTGTTAGAATTTTTCAACATTTAGCATTTTTAATGTTCTTTAAATACTTTTATTAAATTCATATTAATTTAGCTTTTGAACCTCTAATTTATTTTATGAGTTTTTTTATTTTTTTAAATATCAATTTTTTTATAAGGATTTTTTTCGTAAAATTTTATAATTTTAGAATTTTTAATTATCTTTTTCTTACATATAGAATTTCTCAAAATTTCCTTTTAGAGTTTAACGCTTAAAAGTGTTATAAGAAATTTTTTTTTTTATTATTATTATTTTTATTTTTGGGTTAAATTTTTTAATGGGCTTAAAACTTGCAAATTTTACTAATGGACCTAATAAGCCCATTTATTTCTTAACAAACCAATAAGCTTGCCAAGCCCATTTTTTATTTTCTACCAAGCCCATTTTATTCTCTACAAGCCCAACAAGCCCATTGTTTGATTATTTCAACAAGCCCATTTTATTTTCCAGCTAGGCCTAATTAGGCCTATTTTGATTTTTTTCAACAAAGCCCAATAGATTTTTTTCTCTCTAAAATTTTTATCAATTCTTTTGGATCCAGAATTTTCATATGAATATTTAGTTGAGCCTTTTATGTATCTAAATTCGAAACTAAATTTGTCAATTTATAATTTCTTATTATTTAGTCCTTCCATTTTAATTTTTCCACTTTTGTCATGAAATTTGTAATTATAATTTTATTTATTCATACGTATTTGAAACTTTGTGTATATTTATTTTAATTTCAGATAATAACCCGGTTACACGAGAATTAATTTAATCGATATTGAATTTCTTCATTAAGGTTAATATTATCAAAATAATTACGAAGCCCAATAGTAAGATCAATGACTCATCATGATGAGTCACACATAAAGACAAAATTTATTAATTAATTCTTAACAAAAAAGAAAAAAAAAATCTAAAAAAGATATAATTGACCAAAAAATAATAAAATAAAATAAAATAAAAATGAATGGCCATTCGGCCAAGTGGGATGAATCCTCTTGGCCAAACCTTCCCCTTATAAATAGGGGGATGATGATTTTAAAAAGAAAGCTAGTGCTTCCATATAAGAAAAACATAAAAAAAAACATAGTTTTTTTTTTTTTTTTTTAGTTTTTCAAGCTTTTTAGGTAAATTCACTTGGAAAGCTTCTAATTTTTGTTGGTTTCATGCATGATTCATCATTTCAATGAGTTTTGTGATTACTTGTACTCGTAGATTTGTTCAATGTTCAAAGGCCAAGTATGAAAGCTATGATCAAAGTTTCTTGATTTTGTTGTTATATTTGATTTTTATTAGCAATAAATTAATTTTTATCAAAATAATTTGTATTTGCTGGTAGAAATGATGTTATTTTCATATGTATATTTTTTGCTATTTTCCTTGGCATTTTCATGTTGATTTATGTTGAAATATCCATTATTCATCATTATTTCATGCATATTCAAACTTGGTAGAAACTATGGTGTGCATTTATATTGATATTCATGATAATATGAGGAGAAAAATATTTTTGATTATTATTTGTGTTGGCCGAATCTGATGGTGGCCTTGGGATAATTTTCCATGCTTGATTTTATGATATTTTAGATTATTTTATAAAGTTTGAAAGTTGTAGGGGCTTTAAAATAATTGTTTTCAAAATTTTAAAGCCTTTGGATGGGTATATCCAAGTTGGCCAAAACATGTGTGTATGATTTAGTAATGTTTCTTGACTTTTTTGCCATTATTTTTTTATTATAGATATTTTAGGGACTAAATTGCAAAAATTGAAAAAATCTTTAAGGCCATCGAAGCTTAGTTGAATTCATTGTGGGCCTTTAGAAGTGTTTTCATCCATTTTAAACCTATTTTAATGCATATCTTGCATTTTTAGCCCTTAAGGGCTTTTTTGTAATTTTAAAAATTTTAAAGGCTTGTTTGCAAAAGTTGAAAAAAAAATTGTTCCAAGGCCAAAAGTACTTGGCTGAATGCTTCATATGATTTTTGGTATGTTTTCCATGCTGATTTTGACATGTTGATGTGTGGTTTTTTTTGGTATGTTTTCCATGCTGATTTTGACATGTTGATGTGTGGTTATGTATTTTGTTTAATTTAGGGATTAAGTTGTAAAGTTAGAGAAGTTTGGAGTCATTAAGTAAAACCTTGTGTTTTAGGGTCAAAAGGGTCATTTCTCGCACCAATTACCCTTTTAAGGTATTTTGGTCACTTAGGAACATTTCTAGAATTTTTAATCATTTTAAGGTTAATATGCAATTTTGCAAAAAATAGAGACCTATTAGCAAATTTTGTAATTTAGGCCATATTTGATCTCAAAGCTACCCATTTAGGGTAAAATTGTTATTTCATATCATTATTGAGTCTTTTAAGGTACCGAGATACTTATATGTCGAAGGTACACCCTAGGGATATTTTATTAATTTATCCTAAAACCAAGTCTTTTATGATTACCAGGATACTTATATGTCGAAGGTGTATAATAGGGATAGGATCATCCTTTTATGATGATATCAAGTCCTTTAAGGTATCGAGATACTTCTATGTCAAAGGTATATCTTAAAGGTAGTTTAGTAATTTACCTTAAAATGAGTCCTTTACGATGACTAAGATACTATTATATCGAAGGTGTATAATAGGAATAGGTTCATTTTTTTATGATATCAAGTCCTTTAGGGTTTTTAAGATGCTTTCATAACGAAGGTAGTCCTTAGAGGTATTTTAGTAATTTATCATAAAATTGAGTCCTATGTAATTACCGAGATTCTTTCATGACGAACGTGTACATTAGTGATAGGTTCATCTCTTATGATCAATTATGAGTCTTTTACGATTACCAGAATACTTTCACAGTGAAAGTATACCTTAGGGATGTTTTAGTAATTTTAAATTAAAATCAAGTCCTTTAGAGTTATCAAGATATTTTCATGTTAAAGATATATTTTAGGGGACATGTTGGTCTCTTTGGCCAAATCTGAGTCCTTAAAGTCTAGTTTTGTACTTTTGTAGAAACTGGGTTTTAGGGTAAATTTTATTATTTTTCATATAATTAAAATTTTTGAAAACTAAGTCAATTTCTTCAAGTTAATGGAGTTCATGGAATGTCTCCTAATATATTGGAGGGGTTTTATGGATTATTTTAATAATAAGATATCTTTTTCAAAATGAAAATTGAGATTTTTAAAATTTTATGAAAATAAAACCTTTTGCGTTCTTTTAGGCTTCTGATGGGATACGTAAGATATTTTAATTTTTAAAACCTTTTGTTTTCCTCCGACTCTTCGGTGAAGTGCGAAAGATATAATAATAAAATCTTTCATGTTCCTTCGGTCTTTCAATGGGATGCAAAAGATATTGTAATTTTTCAAAAATATTAAAAACCTAATTTTCTTATCTAAATTAATAAATTTATTTCATAAAATTTTATTTTAAAAAATAAAAACTATAATTAAATATCGGATATAGAGATCGAATAAAAATCCAAATTTAAATTAATATGTAATTAATAAGGTATTGATTGTTGGGCACCATAAGAGGAATCGATCTTTACTCATGATTGTACTTGACTCCCGACTCTTTCACATGAACTCTGGTATCAGCATGGGCCTGAGATTTTGTTTTGGTGGGTTTCAAACCCTTGAAATATGAACTTTGATGGGTGACTAATCTCACCTAGCCAAAATAAATTAACGATGACTCCAAAATAAATTGTCATTTCATAATGACTATTTAGGGTAAGTTGAGTGAGCGATTCATCTCGATGACTCAATTCCCAAACATAAAAGGTGAAAAAAATAATAATGATATGACCCCTCAATAGTCACTACAAAATGACCATTTATTTTGTGTTTGGGGATTCCCCAAGAGGTTTAAAACCTTCCTTGGCTAATCTCCTTTCATCCCCATGCACTACCAGTAATTTTTTGACAATTCATACAAGCTAGCTTGCAAGTAAACCATCTAAGGCTTAGGTGATTTGATCAAGGGCCTCAAATCTTCTAATTTGAGGCATGGATTCAGCTGACCAAAGTGGACAGACTTAGCTGTATGGCTTTAAAGAGGAACCTACACGTAAATGGTCATAACTTAGTTTTATGCAAGAAAGAGTTTTTAACTCTAACCCAGAATAGCACCCATTGAATTTCAGTTGAACTAAACTTGCAATGACTAGAAAACAATCTAACTAGATGCCATTTGGTTCCCAAGTATGATTAAAGCATTACTTTCATTTATTTTAAGCTTATTCATGCTTTAATGGCTTAAGGTGCATGGGTAGTTCTCATGCTCATGTTTTGATGTTACAATGTTTGTGAAAAACCTATTGTGTGATTATAAAATGATTTAAGGCTATTAGGAAGAAGAAATGTAAGAAAACTTCGATGAAGAAGCTTGTCCATGATAAAATTTTTTTGTAACATCAATACAGAGGGGTTTGTATCAATACAACTATTTGCAAAACCAAAAATCTCTGAAAAATACAACTTTGTATCGATACAATATGACCTTGTATCAATACAAGGAGCACTATATAGATACAATATGGCCTTGTATTGATACATTGAGCATTGTATCGATACAATACATGTTCCAAGCCTGGAACAAAAAAAAACGAGGTTGCATCGATACATCTTCATGAAATTCATGCAAAATGACATTTTTTCATGTTTTTTTCAATAGAGTCCATAAGCATTTCAAGCTTTCCCATAAAACTTTTGTATTCCTCTAGTTTTCTGGAGAGGTGTGAAAAATTTTGATTTTCAAAATATGTGGAAACTCAATTTACTTAGAATTGAAGAAATAATATTAATTGTAGATAGTTTATAATATGAGAATTATAATTAAACATCAAGAAACTAAGACCAATTATAATAGAGATTTAAGCTAAAATGTAATCAATAGGTGCCATGATGGAGAGGACATTCACACTCTGCGTGTAACCAACTCCTGAACTCTTTTTACATGAATCTTTGGTTATTAAGCAAACTTTGGAGTTTGCTTTCAAGGGTTTTGCAACCTTTAAAAAGATAAATGCCAATAGGTGACCAATCTCACTTAGCCAAAATAGATTGGTGGTGACTCCAAGTTAATTGGTCATTTTGTAATGGCTATTTAGTGTTATGTCGAACAAGCGATTCATTCCAAAAATTAAGTCCGATGTTCGCATTTGGCATGTTATGCAATGACTTGGGAAATGCTAAATGATCCCTAATGATTTGGCCAACTCTAAAATGACCCTTAAATGCATATCAAAAGTTGGAAGAATTGCTCTTTGGTCCCTAAGGTTAGGCCAAAATGGATAATGACCCTAAATGCATGTTTCAAAAATTGGAAAAATTGCTTTTTGGTCCTTAAGGTTTAACGAAATTAGAAAATGACCTTAAAGTACATGGAAAAATTTTCAAAAACTTGCTATATACCCCTACATTTAGCCACTTCTAAAAAAAACCCCAAAAAATTTCTTTCAAGAAATTATGATTAAAAAACAATGGCATGCGTAATTTCCATGTTTAAAAAATGCCTTTCCTAAAAGAATGATGTATTTTTCATGCAACAACAACAAAAACAAGTAATATTAGCAACTTAACATGTCACTTGAGGACTAATTAGAGAACATGAACAAAAGAAAACTATAAGCATAAATGAATGTGAGATAGACTATCATAAATTGCATGCATACAAAATGAATGACATAAGTTGTAAAAGTGAAATAAAGCATGTATTAAAACGACGAGAAAATAAATGAACATGGGTTCAAAACTACCAAACCAAGCTTTAGAGTTCAAAGTTTGGCTTTATGAAATTTTGAGCAAAAATTGGTAAAGAAAGAAAACATCTTTGATCATAGCTCATAGTTTGGCCTTTAGAAATGGTAGTTAAATCTTAGGCACAAACAACCCCTAAGGAAAGCTTAGGATCATCATGCTCAAAAAGGGAGGAAAAACTTAGAAGAAAAATAAGAAATAATCAAATGAAGTAGAAAAAAGAAAATTTTCGTGAAAAAACCTTGAATATTAGCTTGGAAAAATCCTTTTTCTTTTCAATTCTTTTAACCAAAAACCCAAAGTTGGAGAAAATAGGAGGAAAGAGATATTTAAAGGAAAAAAAAGGTAGAAAGTACCTTGAAATAACGTTGAAAGCTTTTCTTTTTTTTTTTTTCCAAATTATTTCACAAGCTAAAATGTTTTGGAGGATGAAAAAAATAGATCATAAAAAAGAATCGCCTTCCATGCAAATTGGACAATAGGTTAAATAACCCATTGGTCTTATTTTTATTTTTTAATTAAAATTATCTACAATTGTTAAGTTCAAACTTACTATTTCATGCAACATGAATTATAGGCGAACCTTTAATGATAAGCTTGATTTAAAATGTCTCTTCCATGCAAGGTTGCTAGGTGTAAAGGAAAAAATTTTAAAGGTGGAAAGTGAATTAAAATAAATAAAATAAACTAGATAAAAATTTGGTTTAAAATGTTGTATAAAATAAATTATAACAAAAAATCTTATTTGAAAAAGAAAAAACAAAAAAAGGAATTAATTTATGAAGTTTTATGTGTTTCAAAGCCTACATGTCCTAACTTGTAAGTAATGGCCCATTAAAAAATTATTAACCAAAATCTCTTAATAAATCCACGTGTCAAAAAATATTTAATTAAAATCTTATGCATAGGAATTTAAATCAAAAAGATTTATGTAGGAATTCTAATTAAAAAAATGTGAAAGATTTAATTGAATGTTTCATGTATGTAAGTTCAAGTAAAATTCAAAATTCAAAAAAGTTGATGAAAAATTGTATGGGTGAATTTCAAATTAAAAATCCAATATTGAGAAATTTATGTGTGAAAGTTTAATGAAAAATCCTATGCTAAAGTTCAATTAAAATTCTACATGTAGGAATACGATTGAAAATTCCATATGAAAAATTTTAATTAAAAATTCTAAGTAGAAAGTTTAATAATAGGTTCCATATGTGAAAAGTCTACTTGGAAATTCTGTATTCAGAATGCTTAACAAAAGATTCGACATGTGAAAATCTAAAAAAAATTAAAATTTTGCATACAAAAGCCTAGTTTAAAAGTTTATATGTGAAAATTTTGATTCAAAATTTTATTTGTGAAAAAAATGTAATTCATCTTACAATTTGACACTTTGTGATAAAAATATCAACATGGACATTTGCCCTGATAAATTCCCAAATTTCAACCAAAGTATTGATAATTTTACCACGTATTTATGGATACTGCGTGAATGAGTATCAATACTTTAATGTCCTAGCATGTGCCACCTAGTTTAATTCATAGAGTATCAATACTTATTAATCGTTGAAAGTTAGGAGGTCAACCTTAGCATAGAGGGACCGATCCCCTTTAAGTTAATTGCTCGATTCTTAACTTTGGGCACTTCTGAAATATTTAAGAGCGGGCTTGGATGAAACTAAGTGTCTACGTTGGACTTGATGTACATTATACTTAAGTGGTTAGCTTTCTCCCACTTTACATACATATCCTTTTCCCCTTTGCACACTTGATTTGTTAAGGACATGTTATCTACTCAAAGCATTAAATCAAGGTTCTTACACCTAAAATATCTCAATTTACTCCTCTTAATCAGAGTAATTTTTCATCATCGAATAATATTTAATTTCTAGTAGTCTTGTTAATCATAATAATAGAAATTGCTACAAAATGCAAGGAAACTATATTGTAAATGAATAAATCACTTTATATTCAAATGTTAATTCAAACTTTCTTGTGGTTAGAGGTGCATCAACCTTATGAATTTTACATAACGTTAATGATAAAATGATAACTTAAAAAAATAAAATTAAATAATCCATACATGTGGTCCTATAAAATTTTACTTTGATCCTTTAACTATTTTACAAAATTAACTATTTTCCTGTAAAGGCAAATAACTAATCTCATGCTATAACTCTTTATAGATGTCATTTTCCTTGCATAATTATTTAAAAAATTATTTAAAATATCTATTATTTTATCTAAATCAATCAACTTAAGATGTTATTACTACCTTAAAACTCTAATAATAACATCCATCATGTATGTATTAAACTTTTCTACATATCATAAATCATTCCTTCTCGATGTTATTTCGCTTATATAGTTATTTGAAGAAAAAAATTTATTTTAAATAACCACTATTTTATCTAAATTAATCAATTTAAAAATGCTATATATGCTCTTAACCTAACGATTTAGAACTTTAATAATAACATCTTAAATATATATGTACATTTTTGTTGCATATTAAGTATAATTGCAAGAAAATACAGTATTAAATAATTACTAAGTTCATTTAAATCATATTAACTTATTGTAATATGATACAAATAATTGCATATTAATGTCATTTTCGGTATATAATTATTTAAATAATTACTAAGTTCATTTAAATCAATAAACTTAAATGCTGTAACTACTCTTATGAGAATGATTTATAATTTTAGTAATGACATAGTATGCAAACCATAAATAATAGCATACATGATTTAATAACTCATAAAATATATATTAAGGTCATTAAATAATAAATTTCATGGCATAAGCCATTATAGATGTTATTTAACATATGCAATTATTTAAAGAAAAAACTTATTTGAAACAAGTACCAATTTATCTTAATCAAGCAATTTGAAACGCTATAGATTATACCAAACTAGTGATTTAGATCTTTAATAGTGACATCAATTCTTCATGGCGTAAAAATTCAACAGAATTTTGAATTGTTATTTTATAACATATTCCCAAATTATGACATAATATATATGCATTTCATAACATGTATCCTTTAATCACATAAAATGCATCCAAGATCAATATAATATTTAAATGAATAAATTTCATAGCATAATAGGGCATATAGCTGTAAAATTTGAAATTTCAAAATTAGTAAAATAATTTTATTCACTAAACAAATTCAATTATGCACTTGGCTTTAGGCTAAAAGTATATAAATATTACCCACCTTATAAGGAGAATACATATTATTAATTAAATCTCAGCATGCCAAAATATTTTATAATGAATTAAAATCCTAGAATATAAAATAATAGTACATAATATTAAATAAGAAATATCTTATGCTATTATTAAATTTCAAAAAAATATAAATAAATTCAGCATAAAATTACTGAATCGACAATGTCAAAAATGGAATCCAAATGTGGTCAATGGGTTAATTTATTAATTTTGTCATTATTCATTGACAAGTATTGCTCGAACTCAGTGTTGTTCATCGAGTTAGTGCTGTTCAGAACTAGAGGCGACAATTGGGTGGGTTCAGGCGGGTTCTAGATGAGTCATTAGGGTTTAAGTTTTTTTAGGTTTGGGTCTATTCGAGTTCGGGTTCTTTCAAGTTCAGGTTCTTTCATGTTCGGGCCAATTTAGGTTCGGGCTAATTTGGGTTCAGGTTTATTTAGGTTTGGGCCAATTCGGGTTCAAGTTCGGGTTCAAGTCGGGTTCGGGTTTGAGTATATTTTATATCATTTTTTTATTTTATGTTAAATGTAATCACTTTTATGTAATTTTGAATTCTAAGCCTAGGCATGAATTTAGCCCCGTCTAGCATGAAAAAATCTTAGTTCGTTTCTATGGGCCTATCCATGGCCCAAAAAATTTTTGAATTCTAAGCTCAGGGTTGAATTTATCTTACCGACCCATTAAATACAAATCATTGTTCATAATATTAAAAAGTTATTTTTATATTAATATTTACATATTTTATAATTAAATCTAAAAAATATATATTATTTTATGTAAAAAAAATACTATTTCAGGTCGAGCATACTTGAAACTTAAAATCTAAGACCTGAGCTTGATCGTGCTGAGCCTATTGTGTTGGGTAAGCTGTTTGGCCTATGAACAGGTCGTCTGGCTCATAGGTAGGTCTAATTGCTAGTTTAACATGTGATTTTTTTCATTTTTGATATGTTATTATCTATTATGGTTTTAATATTTTTTTAATTTATCTTATTATTTTATTATATTATTATCATAATCTAATTATCATTACCTGAAATAATAATAATAATAATAATAATAATAATAATAATAATATTCAAAGAAGTATTTAAAATTTTACTA
>JBBYHK010234564.1:0-30274 GCA_038382065.1 Adansonia grandidieri | reverse complement strand
TTAATATTTAATATTTAATTCATTTTTGATATAGTATTATCTCTTATAGCTTTCATATTTTTTAATTTATCTTATTACTTTGTTATATTATTATCAGATTTTAATTACCTTTACAAATAATAATAATAAAAATAATAGTAATAATTATTATAAAATAAGAATAATATTCAAAGAAGTATTTAAAATTTTACTACTAACATACACAAACTCTCGATATTTAATGAGTTTAACTAATAAAATTAAAAAAAATGTGATAAATAAATAATATACTTTATTAATGATATTTTTAAAGCTAATGATGTGATTTACTTTTTGATAAATTAATATTTTATCGTATATACACTTGTTCAAGGGTCGGACTATCCATTAGGCCCAATTGGGCCTGGGCCCAGGTTCTCATATTTTTATATCAGACCAGCCCAACCCGGCTTAGAATAGTAATTTTAAATTAATATATTTTATTTAAATTTAATTATAAAAATATATAATATTAACAAAAAAATATTCATTAATGTGATAAACAGTAATTTTAGCTTTAATAGGCACGTCTGGGCAAGTTAAATAAGGGCTTGGGATTGGGATTTTAAAAAAATTTAAGTTGTGGCTCGGCCCAACCCATGACCAAGTTTAATCATATTTAAAATATAAATTAAGTTTTTAATATTTAATTAAATTATTAAAAAAATATTAAAATAAAATTCATAATTAAAGTTTTTTATTTATTAAATATTATATAATTATAATTTCTTTATATTTATTTTTAGTATTAAATTCGGGTTTTGGTTCAGGTTAGGCTCGAGTTCGGGTTCTTTCAAGTTCGGGTCATTTCAAGTTTAAATCTTTTCGAGTTTGGGTCATTTCGGGTTCGGGCTATTTCAGTTTCGGGCCATTTCGGGTTCAAGTTTTCTTGAGTTCAGGCCATTGACTTTTTCGTTAAATCGGATTCGGTTCGGATTCGAGTTCAAGTTTTTTCGGATGAATTTTTGAGTTCGGATTCATTTTACCACCTCTACTTATATGGCTTATTCAATATGTTTCTTCTTTGGTATCTCTATAGAGTTAGTGCCTACAATTACTTTAGGGCTCAGTGTATTAAACATTTTTTTGTTACAAATTTGCTATTCTTGGTGCTGCATTGTTGTTATAATTTTATTGCTGTACAATAATATGATCCTGGAAAAAATAGACTAGAGCATCTCTGTGAGACAATTTCATTGAAAAGAGCTTGTCAATTCCATATGTGACATCGATGTACTGGTTTATTACTACAATAACTACTATTGGCTGTGGCGATTTGCATTCTGCGAATACTACGGAGATAATATTTGACATTTCCTACAAGCTCTTTACCCTCAAATCGATAGCATATTTTTTTGGAAAATGACAAACTTGGTTGTCTAAGACACCAGCACAACTAGAAGACTTAGGAATATAATACAAGTTGCTTCAATTTTTTCTCATAGAAATCTAGTGCCCCTATGAACAAAAAAGGAAAAAAGAAACCTAATGCTCTTCACCTATAAGATCAGATGCTTGCACATTTATTTCTGAAGCTCAAGGCAGATTCAGATGGGCAGAAAGAGAATTTCGATTCCCTTTCTAAAGCCATTCGATCAAGCATTTCACATTATCTTATGCATAAGGTGCATTTGTTTCATGAGGTTTCAAATGGCTTTTTTTCGGCTAGTCTTAAAATAATAATAAAAAAAAAAAGGTTGGAGAGTTTCCTCTAAAATATGTCACTTTCAGAACGAAGCTTTACAAATTTTTACATTTCCGTCACTAGCGTTGTTGATCTACGGGTTCTCACAAATGAAGTTGAATAGGTTGTCCGAGGCAAAAGTAGGCCAATGTAAGAGGTAGGACTGTAACCATGAATAATCAGCATTTGAAAGACATGAATGACCCACTTATGAAAGAAATTTTAAGGGAGACACAGAACATGCTAGCTTATGGGAGACTGGATTTGCCCTTCAATCTTTGCTTTGCCACACTCAGGGGAGATGATATGTTATTACATTAGCCATTGAAAACGAGGCTTAATACTTGTAGACACCCGTTTTTATTCGGATTTAATTTTAGTCTAATTTTAACTTTAATATTAATTTTAATTTTAATTTCAAGAATATCCAAAAAATCAAAAATAAGAAAAATAAGAAAAAAAAATGAAAACTAAAAAAAGAATAAGTTGGATGGAATAAAACTCGTTGGATTAAGAGTAAAGCTCTTTAGATTAAAATATGAAATATTTAAGATTAATATGAAAAATAGTTAAGATTAACTTGAAAATACATTTTGATTCCAACAAAAACTCCTAACCAGATTAACCTAGGACAATGGTAATTCTTCACTATTAAAGGAGCCTAATCTTAGCTCTAAGGGGGGAGGAGACAAAAAAAAAATTTACAAGATTAAAAGCAATAGGAAAAAGATCGCAAGTTAAAAATCAGTTCAAGTTTACCAACAACTTCTCTAACGAGATTCAATTTTCTGACGATGATTTCTAAAGCTGCTTAGCCATCGATATCCTAGTACTAGTGTGCAGTTGCTTGAAACAAAGTCTTGACCAGCGAAAGAGGCAAAAAGAGCAAAAAGACTTGGGGAAAGTTTGGCTTTCTCAACACCAGTATGCAACAACACGTAGCAGGTCGCAATTGTAAAATCTGAGCAGGTATAAGACCCTTGAAGTTATAGGCTGTAAAGTTGCAATTTATAAGGCACTGTAAAAATAGCTTTTTTGACTTTGTTGTCTCTTTCTTTGGATTTTCAAGCTATTTTACCTTTTGTTTTTCAATCTAATAAATGGAAATTCATTTGGCTCTTTTGTGAATGACGTAATTGAATTCATGTTTCTTTATTTTTAGTTTTATTGTTATAAATAGCTATTAACATTCTTTTCTCTCATTGTCAAGTTTATTATGATTTAGTGATATTGTAGCCATTGTTTTTTTTAAGGAAATTTATAATTAATTTAATTGATGTCATTTTGATTAATTATTTTTGTTTTGTGGTAATTTTTATCCTTTTTGAGTCAGGTAATTATTATTATTATTATTTTCTTTTAATTAATTTAGGATAAGATTAGTAAATTTGGGATAAATTAAGACCAATTATTTAAAATCAATTTATGATAATATGAGATTAAATTAGGTACTATCTCTAGATAGGTGTTTTAAAGGTGCCACTCTTTCCTTGAACACGATCGAACTTCTGAACCTTGTTTTGATAAGTAGACTAGGACCTATACTTTTTAACTACTTCGTCAAGCCTAAGATGACATTAAAAGGATAGATTGTATAGGTGATTAATCATGCCTACTAAAAATGGTTAGTGGTGACTTTATAATTGGATATAGTACACTAACTTCTCATTTTGCATGTTATGACAACTTGGCGATTCCAATGGGGACCTAGAAAGTTGAGCCATAGGTTAGTCTTATGTTATCCTCAATTTTCAAAGGTGGTCTTAAATCGATTTATTTGTAATTATTGATTTTCTAACTTTTTAACCTTTTGTGTTTTTTTTTAAAATTTTTGTGTTTACTTTTGGAGGTTTTTCTTTTGTTTGAGTCAAAGGTTTGCTGTTCCTTAACACATACCACACTTGCATAACATAAGCCTTATACATGGGCTTGTCCTTTTAGGAAAGGTAAAGTAACTACACCTTCGAGGGGTAATAACCTTTGCATAGGCTAGCTAAACATTCTTAGGGAGTAAATTACCTAATCTTTCAAGGGGTGTTAACCTCCGCATAGGCTAGGGAAATATTCTCACACAAATTGAACCTTTTTTTTGGTTAAAGCCTTTAATGGGCAACGATTAGGGTACCTTATTCATCCTCCATGGTTGAAGTTAACGAGTAATTTAGGGGCTTTTTAGACTTGTCAAAATCCTAACCTAGCATACAGTTAACCTTTTAAGAGGCTAACAGATAGAGTAACGCCCACCTTTTTCAGAGTCAATAACCCTAATAAGGACAACACTTCCTACCTTATTATTATTGTTATTTATACTTTGATTATTATTATAACATGATATTACTGACTATTTTCTCTTTCTTTTTCATGAATTCACATCATTATCATCACATGAATATTTTGCCACATAAAACCTTTATGCAAATCCATGGAAAGTCTAGCAACTATTAAATTTAATAGCCTTAAGGTTAGATCAAAAGAAGCTCAGAAGAATACTAGTGACTGTTTGCCTATGGGATATGTCTCCACACTTCCTAATAAGATCTATTTGGACCTTGCACAGAATGATCTATCTGACTTGCTCAAACTCTGGAAATCATGGGACTTGGATAGACAAAAAAATGTTTCAAAAAAAAATATGCGGACTTAGCATTACTTTTTCTAGTTGAAATGGATAAAAACTTAATCAGAGCCATGGTACAATTCTAGGATCTTTTTACAATGCTTTATCTTTAATGAAGTGGACATGGTGCCAACAATCGAGAAGTATTCGGTGTTTCTTTGTTTGGACCCATTAAAACTAGATAAGATTTTTGTAAAAGGCAAAGGCAATTACTATAGGGCTCTTGCTAAAATTATTGGGATCAGTGCATCAGAAGTTGATCGTCTATAAAAGTAAAAGTTAAAAGTCACTACCTTCCTTGGATCTTTTTACATGACTTTATTCAAAAACATCCAAATAGTGAGCATTGCATCCATATAATGGCACTGGCTGAGTAAAATGCTTTTCCACTTATTCTTGTTGAAACAATTAGATTTTTAAACTATTCCTTTTACCAAGGAAAGGACACCTTACTACATGCATTCAATTTATATATTTGGATGAAAAATCACCTTTAATGCAAGGAGACAAGATTTCGCAAGCCATGTGTGACTTTAAGCATTCCAATTAAAGAATTTTGTGAGAGTAGATGGCCAGAACCAAAGTAAAAAATTGATTAGGTTTCATTTTTATGAAGGCTTACTAGTCAACAGATTGTTTGGAGAGCCTTTTAGATATGCCCTCACTTGGCACTATATAATTGCAGAGATCAACCATAGGTACCTCTTACAGGCTTATGAGGTCTGTTAGTTATGCTCCATGTTTAGTCCAAAAACAAGCTATGTATAAACAGTTTGTGTTGATGATGCGAAGGCTTAATCTTTTTGAGTTTTCTTACACTGATGAAGGGGCTTTGGGTAAAAAAGAAGATATTGTCAAGGCTCGAATGCAAATAGTTAAAAGTAGGCCAAAGGAAACTTTTTGATAGCACTACCCCTGAATACTTTATATGGCATACTAAAAAGGCCAAAGATGTCATGGTCCCTTCTAATCCTAATAGTCCAGCTTAAACCATAATTCCTGATCCTATGTTGAAGATAGAATTAACCAAAAAGAAGCTGTAAAAGGAAAAAAATGAATTGGAGCAAGAGAACTTAAAACAACAAGCAAAAATAGGTGGGTTAAAGGATAGTTCGATCAAGCAAGATTGGAAAGTCAAGAAGCTCTGCAGGAAGATCAGAAAGTTGGAAAATGGCTTGATAAAGTGAAATGGAAACATTTAGAAACTTAGTTAGAAACCTGATATGTTAAGAGTAGCATATAAGGATCTATAAAAAAACATTATCATTCCAAACTTCTAAACTTGCATAGCTGGAAGAAAAAAATGATGATTTACACTTGAAAGCCTTAAGATTAAAAGATGAATTTTAGAAATGATCATGAAATTGAGGGAGTTAGAGGGAGAATGTTCACAATTACATGAAGCAAACTAAAAAAAAAAAGCACAATCTTTTGAACAACATGGATAATAGTTTTAGTATGGTAGCTTAGAAAGCTAATGATATGCATGATCGGATCATAAAATTGATGACCGGAGTACATATTTCCAACCTAACAGTCAACACTTGTTCAAGCTCTTCAAAAAAGCATAGGCTCATTATCAACGGATAAAAAATTCCTTTAGAGATGTTAGGACTTTAGGATTTTAAGATGTTTTAGAAATTCTACATCGTTTAGAATTTTGTTATGAATATTTAGGATTTTAAAATGTTTTATGAATTATATGTCTAGTTTTTTTATGTATTTTATTCTCAAAATTCTTAGGATGATGAGTTTTAAGAATTCCATGTTGTTTAGGAGTTTATTTTATGAATTTTCATGTAATGATAGGATTTCTATGGATTTGGTAAGTACTTTTAAAAATTTTTAATTAAGATTTTTTTTTCTAGAATTGTTGTGTGGCAAATATTCTCCTATATACATGATATCCATCTACATATGCATATATCATTTTAACTTTTCAATTGTAAGCATGAGATCCTTATGTAAGAAATTTTTAAAAGGTTCAAGGATAACTTGGCAATCAAAAACTTTGGAACAATCTATTCATCATTGTTATAATACTCGATCAGACGCTAGAGTAATGGCTGAAGAACAATTTGCAAGGATGGAGAGAATCGAACAGGCTCAAGATGAAATGAGAGAGCAATAAAATAAGCTGATGGAAGTCATGGTGATTCTAAAAAAGGGGAAAAAATGTTGGTGAGGTTAATCTTAAAAAAAAAAGACTAAACTGTTGAAGAATCAATGTGCCCACTAAGCTCTCATTCTTTAGTTCAATCAATGCAAAAGCCATACATGGTAGGCCTTAGTTATCAATTTACTCAAGCTCAATGTCTGAGATGTACTTTTCATATTCTAGTGGCAAAATCAAACCTTATTCAAGTTCCAAACTTGGATAATCCCAAAGAATGAGAAAAGATGAAGGTGAAAGAAGACATTGACTCTCGCAAAATAAGCCTAATTGAAGAAAGACTATGAGCCATTAAAGGTTTAGATTTTTATGAGGCTATAGATGCTGAAAGACTTTGTTTAGTGCTTGGTGTGGTTATTTCGCATAAGTTTAAGACTCTTGCTTTTGAGAAGTATGATGGGACCAAATGTCCAGTAGCTCACATCACAATGTACTGTTAAAAAATGGCTGCTTATAGTAAAGATGATAAGTTGCTCATCCATGTTTTTCAAGATAGTCTCATAGGTTTCGCTGCTAGGTGGTATGTCCAACTCGATAAGAATTGAATTCATTCTTGGAAGGAGTTGGCAAAGGCATTCATTACTCAATACAAGCACATTATAGACTTGGTATCTAATGGTTTATATTTGTAGAATATCGAAAAGAATTCAGTTGAGAGTTTCAAAGAATATGCACAAAGGTGAAGGAATGTTGCTACATAAGTCCAAGCACCACTTATTGAGAAGGAAACCATTATGCTTTTTGTTAGCACTCTTAAGGCCCTATATTATTATAATATGATCGAAAATGCCATAAAAAACTTTTTGACATGCTAATCTTTGGTGAAATTATCAAAACTGCAATAAAAAATGGTAAATCGAAAGATGAAAAAGAAGCTTCTGCTACAAAAAAAAGGTAGAGTAGCTAAAAAGAAAGAAGTTGATGTTCAAATCATTGCATATGAAGGGCATCAAATTGAAGGCTATACCCTACTTGACCCATATCCCGTGTACCAACCATACTACCACATATGCCGTTGCTTCCAACTTATACAATTATCTACCTTAACCACTATAAACTTTTCCAGTACTGATTCTCCCAACTAGACTACCACTACAATCCAGTCAACCTGCAAGCAACCCAAAAGGACCAAAAATTGGCTAAGAAAAAAAATAAAATTTCACCTATTCCCTATGATATATATTGAACTACTACTAAACCTTATCAAAAATCATCTCATTCCACCAGTTCACTTAGACTGTCTAGAGCCTTTATGATAAAGATCACAAGATAATATCCTCTTGTAACTAATAATCTTGGATAAAAATCAAATAATGTTATAAAAATCAAATTATCTTGTAATTGATAAACTCATCTAGGAATTATCTTCTAGGAGTATAAATCATAACCCCCATATGAAACTAGTATGAATATGGGTCCTTTCATTATATTTAGCATCAAAAAATAACAAATTTTCTTCTTCAATTGAGAGTAATAGCTCTCTTCTAATTTTTTAGCCATTTTTGGTGTCGAGCCAAGTTCCAGAGATGGGGAGTGTTTGAAAAACAGCCTGAAGTCAAAGACTTCAAAGTAGTCTAACAAGAGTCATCATTGTCACCTTCAAAATTCATAGTTTCGATCATTTTTTAGCCAAAATGAGTTCTCCATTGCGCTCAAGAGGTTGGAAAACCTTGGACTGAAAAGCACGCACTCCCACGCACCACCGCCAGAAGACCACGCACCGATTATGCCCCAGCTAGTAGTTTGACAAGAGTCATCATTGTCACCTTCAAAATTCATAGTTTTGATCATTTTTTAGCCAAAATGAGTTCTCCACTGTGCTTAAGAGGTTGGAAAACCTTGGATTGAAAAGTTCCATCACTGAAAGGTATAGCACGCACTCCCACGCACCACCGCCAGAAGACCATGCACCGATTATGCGCCAGCTAGAGGTTAAAGATGACCACGTCAGCTACCACGTTAGCACTTAGGTGTCCAGTCAGTGACACACTAGCCACACATAACGTTCCACGTGTCACATCCACCACATCATAGCCCAGTCAGCACAGTTTCCTAGTCATTACGATGCCATCTAGCCATAATCTGCCACGTGTAACTTTTGCCACATCATCATCTATGTCAGCCCTTTATCCAGTCATCACTATGTCACCCAACCATCACCTGGCACGTGTCCTTAACTACCATGTCATCACCCACTCAACATATTTTTCCTTAATTACATTCTGACTCATAAACTATTCAAAATTTCAATACAACCCTTTATCGTTTCAAAATTTCTTATCAATCCCTGAACTTTTCAAATTTGTGAATTAACCTCTTGATTTCTTAAAATTACACCCAAGCCTTAATTTTTTTAAAATTTTATTTTGACCCTAATTTTTAAACTTAATTCCTAATTTGACCTTTAAGCCATACTCTTTGTTTTCATTAGCCTACAATATGCCTCCAAAATGAAGATCTGTGCACGAAGTTGAGATAGAAGAATTGAGACAACAAGTTCAATTACTACAAGAGATGGTGAATAAGCCCAATTGGA
Organism: Adansonia grandidieri; assembly: GCA_038382065.1. NCBI lineage: Eukaryota > Viridiplantae > Streptophyta > Magnoliopsida > Malvales > Malvaceae > Adansonia > Adansonia grandidieri. The sequence continues at coordinate 21,246 of JBBYHK010234564.1, read as the reverse complement.
TGCATAAGGATGGCAAATAGAAGATGATTCAGATAGTAGTGACACTTCATCAGCCGATAATCATCGACCTCAGAGACTGACAGTCTGTAACAGCAATATCAAAGTAGACATTCTAGATTTTAAAGGGAAACTCCAACCAGATGAGTTCATAAAGTGGCTCCAAATAGTTGAGCAAGTATTTGACTATAAAAAGGTGCCGAAGGACCAAAAAGTCAAGATTGTTGCCATCAAGCTTAAGAAGCACGCTTCCATATGGTGGGAAAATCTTAAGAGGAAGCACGAGTGTGGAGGAAAAAGTAAGATTCGAATGTGGGAAAAGATACAATGCGAGCTTACACGTAAGTTCCTGCCTGAACAATATTATCAAGATTGTCTTCTTCAACTACATAATCTCTGTTAAAAGACTTTGTTTGTAGAGGAACATACCTGGGAATTTGAAAAGCTCATGATGAAATGTGATATCCAAGAAAAGGAGGAGCAAACAATAGCTCGCTACCTTAGAGGGTTGAACACTAACATCACCTATCAGGTCCAGCTTCAACAATACTAGACTTTAGATGATGTCATTCGTCTAGCCATCCATGTTAAGAAGTAGTTACCTATAAGACCTTTTTACCAACCTCTTTCCTCTACCAAGAATCCGTTTGATCTTTGTAAGACTCCAGTTCAACAACCCAACTCTTCAAGCAAGCCTCCACATAAAGCTGCCAAAAAATCCAGGTCCAAAGCACCTAAGTGCTTTAAATACCAAGGTTTTAGCCACATTGCTTAAGAATGTCCCCCACAAGGTTGTCACCATTATTGAAGGAGAAGCTTATGCAGCATCTAAAGAAGAAGACGAGCTCGTATTTGATAAGGAGCCAATATTTGATGAAAAAGCCACGCTCGCCGACCAAGGTGAAACACTGGTGATCAGGTAAAGCTTGCACACAGCGCGAGCAAAAAGGGAGTCATGGCTACGTCATAATATTTTTCACACCTACTGTACTACTCAAGGCAAAGTATGTGATGTAATCATTAATAATGGAAGCTGTAAGAATATAGTATCCAACTACATGGTGTTGAAGCTAAATCTATCCACTCAAGTTCATCCACATCCATACAAATTAAAATGGTTTCAACAAGAGAAATGAGGTAAAAGTTTCTAAACGATGCCCTGTTTCTTTTTCAATTAGCAAGAAGTAGGAAGATAAAGTATGGTGTGATGTTGTTACCATGGATGCCTATCATCATCTACTAGGGAGACCCTGGCAATATGATCGCCATGCTCTATACAATGGTTATGCGAAGACTTATTCCTTTATGAAGGATGTAATGAAGATCAAGCTAGCACTGTTGCCACCTAGTGACTATAACCAAGGCAAGAATGAGTCCAAGCCACTAGCATCCGTAATTGCTAAGGAATAATTTAATGTAACAAAAATGAAAGCCCAAACCATGGGATTGGTCCTGTTGCTTGAGTCAAATAAATGAACCACTATTTCGCTAAAAATTAAACAATTGCTAGCTGAATTTTCAGATATCGTACCTAACGAAATTCCACCTAGACTGCCACCTATATGTGATATCCAACATGCAATTGATCTTATTCAAGGAGCAGTAATTCCTAATAAACCTGTTTACATGATGAGTCCCCAAGAACATGCTAAAGTTCAATGATAAGTTGAAGAGTTGTTAAAGAAAGGAATGATCCAAGAAAGTGTCAGTCCCTGTGCTGTACCTGTACTTTTGGTACCTAAGAAAGATGAAAGTTGGAGAGTGTGTGTTGATTGTCGAGCAATCAACAAGATCACCATCAAGTATCGATTTTTGATACTTCGGCTTGATATGTTGGATCAGCTACATGGTGCAACTATTTTTTGTAAGATTAACCTACGAAGTGGGTATCATCAGATCAAAATTTGACTTGGGGATAAATGGAAAACCGCCTTCAAAACAAGAGATGGCATGTACAAATGGATAGTGATGCCTTTCGGGTTAACAAATACCCTTAGCACATTCATGCATATGATGAATCAGACATTTCGACCCTTCATTAGGAAATTTGTGATCATTTACTTTGATGACATTTTCATCTACAATAAGAACCTCGATGATCATTTAGAGCACCTACGGCAAGTATTCCAAACTCTTCAAAAATAGAAACTCTATGCCAACATGAAGAAATGTTCTTTCTTGACCAATAAAGTGAATTTTCTAGGATATATCATCACTGCTGAAGGTGTTCGAGTTGACTTGAGCAAGATTGAGGCCATTAATAGTTAGCCTATTCCAGGATCTACCTAAGATCTTTAAAGCTTCTATGGATTAGCTTCCTTCTACAGGAGATTTATCAGGAATTTTAGTTCAATTGCTGCACCACTTACAGATTGCATCAAAGAAGCTAAGTTTCAATGGATAGAGCAAGCTCAGAAAAGCTTTAAGGAACTGAAAAATTGTTTCACAGAAGCCCCTGTGCTAGCCCTTCTAAATTTTGACCAAGTGTTCAAAGTCAACTGTGATGTTTCCAATACTGGGATCAGTGTGTTATGGGCCAGGAAGGACATCCAATTGCCATTATGAATAAGGAGTTCATTCTCTACTCGGACCATGAAGCCCTCAAGCATCTGAATTCTCAATAAAAGATCAACTGTAGATATGTCACTTGGAGTGAAATTTTGCAGTCTTATTCATTCCTGCTCTAGCACAAGGCGGGAACCTTAAATTCTATAGCTGATACACTTAGCCGACGTTATACATTATTAACTACTCTTCAAGCAAAAGTTGTTAGGTTTGAAGTTATCAAAGAACTATACTAGGATGATCTTGATTTCTTAAAGCATGGAATTACACAGAGGCATAACTTTTCCAACAGTTCCACATGTATAAAGGTTTCTTATTTCAAGGAAAAACTCTTTGCATTCCTCAATGCTTATTACAGGAAGCAATTATCTGGGAGGCCTACAATAGAGGATTAGCAGGTCACTTTAGATGAGATAAAACTGTGGCCTTAGTTAAAGAAAATTTCTACTAGCCTAAGTTTGAAAGAGATATCAATAAGCATATCCAAAGATGCAGAACCTGTCACTTAGCTAAGTCCAAAAGCCAAAATATAGGATTATACATGCCTCTTCTTGTTCCAGGTGCACCTTGGGAAGACGTTAGTATGGATTTTATTCTTGGACTATCTCAGGCTCAAAGACAAAAAGACTCCATAATGGTAGTTATGGATAGATTTTCAAAGATGGCACATTTTATCCTATGCCAAAAGACGAATGATGCTGTTAAAGTTGCAGAATCATATTTCAAAGAGATTATTCATCTCCATGGCATTCCAAAAACTATCACTTCTGACCGGGATGTCAAGTTCTTAAGCCACTTTTAAAGGACTTTATGGAAGAAAATGGGAATTGAGATTTAATTCAATAGTGCTAGCTATCCTCAAACAGACGGACAAACTGAAGCAGTTAACAGGATTTTAGGAAACCTACTCTGGAGCTTTATTGGGAAAAAATTGAAATAGCAGGATCTTATACTTGCACAGGTTGAGTTCACTTACAATAACTTAATTAATCAAGCTACCGACAAGTGTCCATTTGAGGTGATTTATGGCACTTGTCTGCTTAGTCCAATAGACTTAACCTCTTCATCCAACCAGCGATAAGACAGCACCGATGGAGACCAAAGGGCAAAAAAAATCAAAAAATTGCATGAACAAGTCTGAGAATGAATCTAAAAGCAAAACTTAAGATACAAGGCTCAGCATGACAAGCATAGGAGACAACAAACTTTCAAAGTAAGAGACCTGGTATGGATACACTTGCGAAAGAAACAATTTTCAAACCAACGAAATTCCAAGTTATCACCTTGAGCTAATGGTCCGTTCAAAGTTGTACAAAAAATCAACAACAATGCGTATAAAATTGAATTACCAGGCGCTTATAGAGTCTCTACTACTTTTAATGTTGTCGATCTTTCATCATACTTTGAGGATGATGTTGAGTTTAACTAGAGGGTGAGTCCAGTCCAACCCAAGGAGAATGATAATGATCACAAGATAATATCTACTTGTAACTGATAATCTTAGATAAAAATCAAACTATCTTATAAAAATCAAATTATCTTGTAATTGATAATCTCTTCTAGGAGTTATCTTATAGGAGTACAAATCATAACCCCCTATGAAACTAGTATAAATAGGGGTCATTCCATTTTATTCAGCATCAAGAAATAATAAATTCTCTTCTTCAATTGAGAGTAATTTCTTTCTTCTAATTTCTGAGCCACTTTGTACCTTAGGTGGTATAATCCAAATACCCGATATGACTACCATTCAAGGAATATTAGACACTTTACTAAAAATTTCCCAACATTGAAATATAAGATGCAAGGTTTGATTAAAGCCGGTTTGATAAACGTTGAGTAAAATATAGGGCCAAATGTTAATAGCAATCTCTTGCTAAATCATGTTGGGCCAGCCATCAAGGAAAGAGAAAATTAAAGACCTTATCATGATGGCACCTATACTTTAAAAGTTTTAAGACATTGCAAATCTAGGATTTAAAGACGAGGAATGTCACCTTGGATGCACTATTTGGATAATTTACAAATTTTTGGATATTTTCTTTTTTTTAGGCATGACATTTTGAACATTAGGTGTTTGATACTTTTTGTTTGCATGATATTAATTAGGTCTATTGTAGTTTATTTTTCTTTTAATTAGGTGTTTGTTTTTATTTTTATTTTAAAGGAAATTACTTATATTAAGTGGTTTTTTTAAGATTGAATGAAAATGTCATTGGTCTTAAAGATGTACAATCCTTTTTTTAGCCATGACATTTTGAACATTAGCTAGGTGTTTGATACTTTTTGTTTGCATGATATTAATTAGGTGTATGGTAGTTTATTTTTCTTTCAATTAGGTGCTTGCTTTCTTTTGATTTTAGAGGAAATTACTTATATTAAGTGGTTTTTTTAAGATTGAATGAAAATGTCATTAGTCTTAAAGATGTTAGTGATTAATATTCAAAAATATACAATCCATTCCCATATCCTAGTTTGATGCAAGCTAAACCATTCAAAAGCTTTGATTCTTTTGATGATAAGTTTGAAATTTCATGAACTTGCATTTTTATTTTTGTTATGAAACAAATCGTACATTTCACCAAAGCAATTAAGGGTGCAATGACTGATTAATTTGCAAACCATGCTTTTAAAAATTAATGTGTGGGGCACTTTCTTGGAAGAACTTTAATTTTTGTATTTTGGAAAATATCAAGGCTATCTAGAGCTTTAGACACATCATTACTAAACTTCTTTATCATACATAAACTTTGTGTCTTTTGCCTACATATGGGGTAAAATTACCAAGAAACCATGTCCTTCAACACTTTGAATTCCTTTGCCCACATTTTAAGGCCAAGGTTGCTAAAAAGGCTAATTGCTTAATGGTGTTGCATATCCCTGTGCACAATTCTAATTTATGCAAAATCCATTTTTTCTTTATGGACCTTAGAAAGAAAAATTACAGTGTACCTTCACGTAAATGATGTATGGAGATGGATTTTGAATTCGAGTTGCTGAAAAAAGATTGTGACACTATGCATATGAGGTGCTCAAATGATTTTAAAGGCAAAAGGAAATTTTAATTATTTATTCCTTTGAAGATTGCTCTTGAATAACAATATTCATACTTCACATAAGAAATAATAATTTTTCATATTATTTTCATGATGAGAAATTAGCCATTGCTATTTGAGCCTATTCAACTCTTTTTTGGAATGAACACTAATCAAGGATCACCTTCTACATTTGAGGGCAAAATCATTTTTGAGAAATATGAGGGAATTGATTCTATTTTTACATTATGAAAAGGGATGCCTTATGTCATGGAGGTAGATGTTAAAATGGATATAGTGCCAAAATCTAGAATTATTTCATGATGGAAAAAAGTAAAGAAAAACAGAAAGAAAAAGGATAAAAAAGAGAAAAAAATAGAATAATTGAAAAAAAAGATATGAAATATTTTTAAAAGTAAAATGGATGGAACTCCTCATAAAACAAAATGATCCTTGGTTTGATTACCTTTAAACATTTATTTTGGGCCTGATTATCCATTTTTTCATAGCCCTGACCTTAGCCTACATTACGTGCTTAAAAGTCTATTTTAATCAAGTGTAGATATTTAAGTTGGTAACTTTTCCTCAGACTCTTCTCTTTTTGAATTATCATTCTCTAAAGGATGAATTTGAATTTTTAAATGCATGATGGAATAATAAATAAGAAAAAGAATAAAGGAAGCTCCAGGTGAAAACCTAAAAAACTAGCAATCTAGAGTAAGATAGAAAATGTAAAGCAACTTTAGAGATTTTGAGCATGATTCTGCCTAGGCTTCAACGAGAAACAGTAGATCAAGGATACTTTAATCCAACCACTGAATACCCTTGAAAAATTTTAGAAAGTCAACAAGTTTAGGTGGCTAATTCCTTGTTGAAAAATCTTTTTCTTTTTTTTTTTTGGTGGCATGTTTCTTATTGAAAGATTTTTTTTTAAGTGGCTTGTTTCATATTGAATAACAAGTGTTTTCTTTTTTTTTTTTAGTTTTGACATTTGTTGAATTGCCATATATATCAAGAAACTAAAAGAAAATGCCAACATGAATTGTGTTATCAGAAACATATCTTTTTAAGAAATTTGGTTATGAGTTTAGATAAGGAAACCATTGATCTTTCTTTATGAAGCCTTTCTTGTTAACCAAATCTTTAAAAAAGTTGATACAACTAAATTCCATTGGAAGAGCCTGCTTATTGATTCGCCTTACCTATTCTTGAAAGTAATCATCAAATTTTTAGATATCCAAAGTCATATTTTTGTAAAGAAAATGGTGGTTTAATTTTTAAGCATTTAAAATACTAATATAGGGAAATTTTCGTGTAGGGCATAGTTGAAAAATGAAAAGATTTTTGGTTAGATTGTTTCTTTTCAAAGGATTATTAAAAGACAAACATGAAAACATTCAGATTTGGAATTATATAAATTTGAGTTTTAACAAGTGTGACATTTCTAAAAATTCTGAAAAGGCTTTTGGGTTTTCATTTCCAATATATAAAAATTAGGTTTCTGGGAAAGAGATGCATGAACTTCTTAAATGGCAAAGTAAAACCTTTTGTTGTATTGACATCAAAATATTCTCTATATGGCATTCCAAAAAAAAGAAGGGAACAAGATGAGGAAAAGTTTTAGATATGGATGAGTATCTAGAACTTTACTCAAAGATAATCTCAGGAATGAATAACTGATGATTTAATGAAATTGGCAAATGGTCCATCTAGTTAATAAAAACTTGTTAGTCTATATGATAAAGATGATTAAGTAGAGAAAGTAAAGTGATAAGATATGAAGTATGGAATGACCAATATTTTGAAAATTTTAATAAAGAGATCTTTAAGATGAAATAAACCTTAAAATAGCCAAGAAACACTGATGCTAAAGATGAGAGGATAAAATGTTAAGCTTGAGGAACTTGTATTTGGATTAGAGATTTAAGGTATTGATAGGATTCATTTGTGTATTGCATAATAATTATTTATGTATAAGTTCATGATGTTTATGTATGGCATTGCATTTATTTATGTAATGCATTTAAAATGATCATTGTAAATAGTTAATGAGATTTGGATGAAAAGTGAAATTCAAAATATCAACCTTAAAATGACATATTGCTTTGGATTTAAGGCACGTTTGAGACTTTTCATATATGAAGTTTACAAATTTAGTTTTTTATTCAAAGTTGAAGCCTTGGTGGAGTAGTTTTTCATTTAAAGTTGAAGCATTAGTGGAGTAGACTTTCATTTTAAAGTTAAAGCCTCGATGGGGACTTTTTTTTTTAAGTTAAAACCTCGATAGAGGAGTTTTTCCATTTAAAGTTAAAGCCTTGGTAGAAAAGTTTTGCATTTAAAGTTGAAGCCTCGATGGTAGAGTTTTTATTTAAATTTAAATCCTCGATAGAGAAGTTTTTATTTAAAGTTGAAGCCTTAATGGAGTAGTTTTTCATTTAAAGTTGAAACCTTGGTGGAGGAGTTTTTTCATTTTAAAGTTAAAGCCTCGGTGGAAGAATTTTTTGTTTTAAGTTTATGCATCCTTTGGAAAAGTGTTTGATTATTTATGTTTCTACTGTGTATGATTGTTTGAGTTAGGATGATTGTAGGGTGCTAATGTCTTCGTAAATTTACTATTTCACAACAAATACATAAAGGGGTAACTGTATAAACCTATTTTTGTCCAAGTTCTAATTTTAACTTTAATGTTAGTTTTAATTTTAATTAGTTTTACTATTAATTTCAATTTCAAGAAAATCCAAAGAATCAAAAATAAAAAAAAAAAGAATAAGTTGGATGAGAATAGAACTCTTTAGATTAAGATTAAAATTCTTTGGATTAAAATCTAAAATTTTTAAGATTAATATGAAAAAGAGTTAAGATTAAATTGAAAATAAATTTTGATTCCAACAAAACCTCCTATCCTGATTAACCTATGACTCTGGTAAATTTTCACTATAAAAAGAGCCTAATCTTAGCTCAAAAGAGGAGAAGGCAAAAAAATACAAGATTAAAAGCAATAGAAAAGGGATCGTTAAATTGAAAATGAATTTGAGCAATAAGTTCTTTAACAGGCTTTAATTTTTTGATGATGATTTCTAAAGTTGCTCTTTTAGTTGATAGCCATTGATCTCCCAGTACTAGTGTGCAATTGCTTGAAACAGTCTTAACCAGCAAAAGAGGTGAAAAGAGCAAAAACGTTTGGGAGAAGTTTCACTTTCTCAACACTAGTATGTAATAACACGCAGCAGGTCGCAATTGTAAAATCTGAGCATGTATAGGACTCTTGAAGTTATTGGCTGAAAAGATACAATTTATGAGGTACTGTAAAAATAGCTTTTTTTGACTTTTTTGTCTCTTTCTTTGGATTTTCAAGCTATTTTACTTTTTGCTTTAATTTAATAAATGGAAATTCATTTGGATCTTTTGTGAATGACATCATTGAATTCATGTTTCTTTACTTTATTTTTAGTTTTATAGTTATAAATGGCTATTAACATTTTTTCCCTTATTTTCAGGTTTATTACATTTTACTTATATTGTAGCCATTCTATTTTTTAACGAAAATTTATCATTAATTTATTTGATGCCATTTTGATTAATTATTTTTGTTTAGTGATTTGATAAGTTTTTTTCCTTTTTGGCTCAAGTAATTATTATTATTCAATTTAAGAGAAGATTTATAAATTTAGAATAAACTAGGACCATTTATTCAAAATCAATTTAGGATAATATAAGATTTAATTAGGTACTATCTTTAGTAAGGGTTTTGGGGTCCCGATCCTTCCCTAAACGTAATCTAACTCCTTAACCTTGATCTATTAAGTAGACTAGGACCTTTCCTTTTTAACTACCTCTGTCAAGCTTAAAATGACATTAAAAGGGATAGATCATAAGATGACAAATCACACATAGATAAGAATGATTAGTGGTGACTCTATTATTGGATACAGCATGCTAAATTCATTTTTGGCACATTATGACAATGCTAATCAGTAAGACAAGAATGAAAGAACATATCTACACATAGCAACACCAAAAAAGTGAAAGTTGCATTCTCCTATTGGATAATGGTGCAACCACCTATACAGACTCAAAAGAAAGTGTATCACTATGGGAGGCAAGGTTAGGTGATTATGATAAAGTTGTCAAACTGCGAAAGGTAGAAAAGGTAAACATAAATGCTAGAGATGTAGGTAGATTTGTGTGCTCTACTATTGAGAAGGATGAATTAAACATGCTCAAGGAAATTGTTCATTATTGAGGCGATGTCACATGTACTTGGTACACTAGTTGCATAGCTCTTTAGGTTTTAGTTTGTGAAGGTCACATTAGAATAGTGAAATTCACCTATTTGGCTAGAAGCATTGAGGATGAGACAACACTATTTCTTAAAGTTTTTCAAGTAGCTTATCAATTATCAAGGGTGTCCATGCTTATTTGGTTGCATTTTCTCCTTTTATCTTTAGAGAGTTTGTAGCCCTCTTTATGTTTAAGACCTACTTTGAGCTTTTAATGTTTTTGGGTTACATGGTAGTGTATACAAAAACACGATTAAGAAGATTTTGCAAGCAAGTGTTTATCTTGTTTTGACTATGAAAGTGATTGTTGATATGGTATTTAAGCATCTTTTAAAGGCAAGAGAAATAGTTGCTCATGGCTGGAGTGCTTGAGTGATATATTGCAATAATGCCTTATTTTTCATATTTTTAAGGTTTTAAGGGAAGGGTATTTTTATTCATTATGCATTTTATAACCTACTTAAATTAATCACAGTTATGAAAAATGAATAAAAATAATTGTAAACTGTCTCTATCTTTCTTTATTTTTCCTTTTTTTCTTTAATTTTTATCTTTCTTTTAAATTTCTTTATTTCTTTATCTCTTATAACTTTTTTCTAGTTTCCTTTATTAATTTGACCTATATTAATCAAAACTTTTGGTTGTAAGAAAAAATAGAGACTTTACAAAGAGATTAAAGGTAGATTGTTAGGACAAACAAAAATCAATAGGAAGACATTTGAAAAAAAAAGACCTGGTAAAGGGAAACAAAATAGAAATAGTCAAGAATGCAAATTGTTCAAATTGGATGGTTATTTTATGAACAAAGGTAAACGTATTCAGATGAATGATAAAGAAAGAAGCGACGAATAAACGAAATAGAAGCTACTTGGAACTTAGGTAAATAGTTAAGGCTCATGGTTATTAGTGATGTCCATTAAATCAGAAAAAAACTATTAAATTTGTAGAATAATAGAGGAAGACATTAAGAATCGTTGGGTTTTTGTTGTGTTTTTAATGTTTTATAATCTTAGTGGTATTAGTTTAAGGTTTTAGTGATAGATTTGGTATATAAGGGATGTAGATTAAATGATTTAAATCTTCTATGTGGTCTTTAATGTTTTCTTGCTGGGTATCAATCTAAATTTTATTATTATAATGGGTTGATGAAATTCACTAGGTTTAGGTCAGTACAAAAAACTGAATTTAATAATGTAACTAAGTGTTGTGATTACTCTGAGGTGTTTGGACAATTTTATAATTTTGTTTTTTAGCTACAAATTTAAAGCAGTAGATTTATGGATTAAGTTTCTATTCCAATTTCTTGGTATTTATCAAGGGAAGATGGAAATTGTCCTTTAAATCTTAGAGGGTTAGCTACGTGATTGAAGGATGAGATTGTGAAACGGCTTATTATTTAGCTCAATGTGAAAATGATTATGTTATAGTAGTTTAAGCTGCCTACTTGGAGAATTTAAAGAATATGACAAGATAATGATTTTTATTGGGTGTGGCAACTAGTAAAAATTAATGCTAATGGATAATTGATGATATATGATAAGAGAGTGTTCAACAAAGAGGTTATGGTTTCCAAGGGATCTTTTTATTTTGTTTCAAGGAATATAGGCTGTGTATTAGCTTAGGTATACTCTTGTTACTATGTTCGCGTCATGTGAAGTTGAAGGTAAGAAGGTGTGACGGTGTGATCTGATGGACTTAGGAAATAGAAATAATTATAGTTCTGGTTGTTGAATCCATTTGGTGGATTCTCCTCAGTTAGGCAAGGATGAAATAAATTTGGTATCAGATAGGATTGGGGTGCAATGGATTTGTCCTCAAGGCAATGTTCTTAACTTTATTATGAATAGGTCTTCAACACCTGAGTCTGTTAGGTGTGGAGTTTTGTGGGTGTAACGCCTATAATTTTTTTTATCTTCCATAAAGGTCATAAATGAAAATAGAAATATTGGAGTGTTTATGTGCAAAAAAAAAAACGTTAATACGATGTTTTTTTTTTTTTCATTTTAAAGTAAAGAAGAGAATGGGAGTAATAAGAAGAGAGGAAGAAATTTCTAGAAATTAGAGGTGGAGTAATATTTTGTAACTTGCCATCATTAATTAAAGAGGTAAGTTCTATAACTAACAATTTTTTTGTCTTCGTTACATGCATGTTAAAAGAAACCATGAAAAACTTTAAGCTTAAACTATGGCCAATGACTTTTCCAATGAATTTTTGACATACAACACCACTTTTAGGAAGCTATCAGCCTTAGGATTCTAATGGAACAAGTTTGAGTTCATTTAGTTGGAAAGATTGCAAGATATGATAATTTAGATTTTGGGTTTAACAGTGATGAACAACCAAAATTAGGCCGTTGGAAATCTATTGTTTGATGCTGGATTATTTTGTTGTATCAAATGTGAACTTTAATTTGACATCATTAGCTTGATCTGGGCGTTAATGTATTAAGAGAAACAAAAGCCAAAAAGAAGCCAAATGATCATAAAAACCCAAAAATCAGAGTATCATGGTGAAGACTAGCCAAATTTTGGCTCTCAAAATATGTTTTTCTAGCCACCATAACTTTTTTTTTGAATTTGTATATTGAAGTACACTATGTAGGCTTCATTTTGTTATAAGATAAGCCCCTAGATTCAATTTTTATTGTAAGTTAGGAGGTTTTAGATTAGGCTAAATGATTTTAGAAAAGTTATAAAAATTAATTGTTATGCATTGAAGAATTAATCTTGATTTGTATTTGACATATTGTGCTAAAATTTCTCATAATTTTTATACGCTTTTATTGAATTTTTCAAAAATATATAATATGATAAATTTTCAATTTTATGAAAAATAATTATATCAATACTAATGATAATATGATTTTTTAAAGTTTTTTACTTCTTATTATGGTTTTGACTAATTTTCTTAGTATTAGAAAGTATTGGTAAATGCATAATTAGTAGTTAAAAAAAGCTTTAGGGAGTGAATACAACCATTTTAAATGAGCAAACTGAATCAGTATTGGTTTAATTTGAAAAAGTCACTAGAAGCATTGCATAAAAATATTGTACTAGTGGATCTCGTGGAAATTATAGTTTATATAGATTATAGGTCTTTAAAGCATCCTTTGACTAAATTTTGAGTTGGGTAGACTTGAGTTGCCAAGTAATTAACTTATAAAATATCTTACTATTTTATAAAATGTATAGATATATTATGTTTAATGTGGAAATGGGTATTATTTTGAATTTTACTTTTGGATATGAGAATCATTTCTATCAATCGATTATTTAATAGTGCCTTGAATCTACCTTGAGTTTGTAAATTGAGAAATATGTTTGATATAACTATGATTATGAAGAATATTTTTGTTATTGAGATTTAGGAATCTAACACATGAATTTGATTGGAATGGTTATTGGTTTCGAATTTTGCTATGTTTTGGACCCTACCATTGGGGATAAACACGATGGCACTATATGCTAGCATATTCTTAAACTCTATGAGGTTATATTATAAATATGGGCCTTGTCACTAGGGTAAAAGTGGTTATAGTCCAATTTTGTTTGACTTAGCTACTTTTTGGACTCTACCATTAAGGACTAATGAAATGATCCATATACTAGCATTTACGTATCCTCGATAAGGTTGCATTATAAATATGGATGTTACCACTTGGGCAAAAGTGGTTATAGCCCAAATTTGAATCTAAATCCGAATTTGTTTATGAATCTGTATATGAATATGAATATGTAACCATAATTATTTCCATTATCTCATCTCTTTATTTGAATATGAAATGTTTTATTATTGGAACTTGAATTATGAATAATTATAGAGTGATGAAGTTATGACTTTATTATGAGTATTTATAACCAAATTTATTGTTTGGCAAAAGTTTTCAAGTGATTTATCTATGTGCTAGTAACATATGATGACCTAAGTAGTTAAGGTGGTTTGCTACATACTAAGTATTTTATACTCAATCTATCAATTATAATTTCCTTGCGGATGTTGGAGTAGCCATTTTGTCATTGGGTAATTTGGATTTAAGAGATCATTGCTAGTCCTTGGAATTTTTGTAGTTACAAACTCACCAATTGTGTCAAATACTTTAAGGCTAGTAGTTTATTATACGTAGTAGCTAAACTTGCAAACCAATTATAAATTATTTATAATGTATTATACTAAATTAAATGTTATTGGAATTCCTCACCAATTTTTGTTAAAATTTAGAATCTAAAGACTTACATACTTGTATAAGTATGTGGCAATTGTTAAATCCTATACTCTAGTTTGGGCATGACAACTTTGAGTGGTATCAAAGCCTAAAGTTTGATCTTTAGACTATATGTAGGTTTATAATTAGCGTGGGTAGAATTTAGTTAAATTGGTCGAATAACTATGCATAGGATTTTAAAATAAGGCAAGTGGTGTGAAAGTTAATATTTTGTTATTAAATTGTGTAAGCTTCAACTTAATGGATTATGTTTTCTCACAAAACTTTTATAGCTAAATTGTACTCTCTTATTGGTGCAATTATGATGGCTCCTTGGAAAATGACCTTATCGATTATTGTTGAGAGCTCTGATGGTAAGGATGGACTCAACAAATCTAGATTCTCGTCTATTAAAGGAAACTATTGATTCCAAAAGTCATAATGGAAGTCAGCCATCACAAAGTAATTTGGAAAATAATGATGTGTATCAAATAGTAAGGCAAATGGTAGGGTTAGCTGAGTAGCAAAATGTTTCCAATAATAAACTTTCTACACTATTAGCATAACAATAAGAACAACTACAAAGGTGTCAACAACAGTAGAGGAAAATCGCATGCCTAACCAACTTAGTGGATTTGTAAAAATTAAAATGATGGCTTCCCATTTCGTTGAAGGCTGTACATATCCTAAGGAAGAGGAAAAATGGATTAACGAGATGAAAAAACTATTTAAGGCATTCAAATGCCCTATAGAAGATAGAGTGGTTATGCTGCACTTATACTCCAAGGAGCTGCAAATGATTGGTGGGAAACTCAAGAATAAGTATTTACCAAGAATGAAGAAAATTATGTAAAAGCTTTTTACGACCATTACTTCTTTAAAAGTGTTCAATTGCAAAAGGAAAAAAATTATTGAGATAAGTTAAGAGAGTAAGATGGTGGAATATAAAGCGAAGTTTTCAAAGCTTTCTTACGTTTCCCCTAAACTAGAACCTAATCAAAAAAGTTATGCTTGTAGATTTGAAAAAAGATTAAACCCTCAAATGAAATAAATTGTCTTAGCTCTTAAACTTAAGACATATGAGAAAGTACTTAGTAAGCCACTACTTATTAAAAAATGCATCATTTAAAGCAAGACTGTGAAGAATAAAGATCAAGAAACTAGTGTCGTAAAAGAAAGAAAAAGGCTCAGCCCCTTTAAAAATCATGGTAATCAAAGACATGGTCAAATTAAAGGATCTAAATAAGCTAGTAATAATGCCACAGTGGCAATACTCTATCATGTTGTAGATGTCAAGTGGCATATTCAGAAGTTAATTGTCATGGGGCTACTGGGTCATGTTTTGCTCATGAATAAAAAGGTTATTTATTTGCTAATTGTCCAAGTAAGAAAGGACAATAAAGCTTTTAGAATTCTCATATCATTTATAAAGGAGCAAATAGTAGCATATTAGCCAATGACCGAGGAAGACAATGGGCCCAAAAACCTCAAGCACTTGTTAAAGTTCATGCCCTTTCTCACCATGATGCTTAAACTTCCAACACTATAGTGGCAATTATTCCATCAATGTTATCCTATTAAGCTTAATTATTTTGTTTGATTCTGGTGCTATGAATTCTTTTGTATCCACTACTTTGGTTGAGAAGAATGGTTGGAATTTGATCCTTAATAAAATAGAGTTATCAGTTGAAACCCTAATAGATGGATCATTAATTATTGATCACGTTTGTAAGTCTTGTATTTTTAGTATTAACGACAGTGAGTTGTTGGCTGACTTAATAATTCTTAATATGAAAGATTCTGATGTGTTTTTTGGTGTGGATTGATTAACTAACTATACATCAGTTGATCATCGAGAGAAGAAAGTAACATTTAGAATTTTTGGGAAGCCTAAATTTGAATTTTTTTAAAAGTGCAAAGATTAGTTTTCCTTTAGTTATCTAAGCTTTGAAAGCTAAAAGACTTCTAAGAAGTGGTTGTATTGCATACCTGGCCATTGTGAGAGATATTAGTCAAGATAAATTGAAACTTGAAAATGTTTATGTGGTAAAGGAATTTCTCGATGTTTTCTTTGAAGAGCTACCTGGGCTACCTCTAATAGGGAGATTGAGTTCTCGATGACTTATTACAAGGCTTAAGACCCATTTTTAAGACTCCTTATAGAATGGCTCTTATGGATTTAAAAAAGTAGAATAAACTATTTTAAAAGTTATTGGATAAGGGTTTTATTAGACCTAGTATGTCACCTTATGGTGCTCAAGTATTGTTCATTGAGAAGAAAGATTATAATATAAGACTTTGCATTCATTACCGTGAACTTAATAAGGTAACAATAAAAAAAAATATTAGTTACCTAGAATTTATAATCTTTTTGATCAATTTCAAGGAGCTCAAGTCTTCTCAAAAATTGATCTTTGCTCTGGTTATCATCAAGTTGAAGATTAAAGCAGATTACATTCCTAAAATTGCTTTTAGAACAAGGTATGGACATTATGAGTTCTTGGTAAAACCATTTGAGTCAACTAATACTCCGACATCATTTATAGATCTAATAAATAGAATATTTAAACAATTATTGGATCAATTTGTTCTGGTTTTCATTCATGATATTATGGTGTACTCTAAAAGTGAGAAAGACCATGAAAAAAAAATCTAAGAATTGTGTTACAAACTTCAAGAGCAGAGAGGTTGTATGCGAAATTGAAGAAATATGAATTTTGGTTGAATAATATTGCATTTTTAGGTCATGTGATTAATAAGATGGTGTTTATATGATCTAAAGAAAATTAAAGCTCAGGTAGAGTTGAATAAACCAACTACCATCACAGAGATTCATAGCTTTTTAGGCTTAACAAGATATTATAAGAGATTTGTAAAAGGTTTTTCTCATTTGGCTATGCCTTTAACTTGATTGACCCAAAAAGAGGTTAAGTTTAAATGGTTTGATGCTTATGAGCAAAGTTTCCAAGAATTGAAGAACAAATTATTGAGTGCTCCAATTTTCACCATTCCTTTTGATTTTAGTGGTTTTAAGATTTATAATGATCTTCTATGCAAGGTTTGGGTTGTGTATTGATGCAACATGGAAAGGTAGTAGCATATGCCTCAAGGTAGTAGGATATGCCTCAAGATAATTGAAGCCTTATAAGCAAAATTATCCCATTCATGATCTTAAGTTAGCTGGGATAGCATTTGCTTTGAAAACTTGGAGGCATTGTTTGTATAGAGAACGATGTGAGGTGTGTACCAATCATAAAGGTCTTAAGTATATTTTCACCCAAAAAAAGTTAAACATGAGGCAAATGAGGTGGTTGGGGTTATTAAAAAACTATGATTTGATTATTAATTATCATCCTAGGAAAGCTAATGTCATTGCTAATGCTTTGAGTAGGAAATCCAAAAGTAATCGGCAATTTGGATTATTACTCAGAAAAATATTTCAAAGATTTAAGAAAATTGGATTTAGAAGTGGTTATCCATGGATGAAGTGCTCAATTAGCAACCCTTCAAATTCAACCAAGTTTGATTAGGCAAATTAGGGATTTTGAAGATCATGATGATAAATTGAAAAGAAATCAAAAGCTAAATTAAGACAGAGGAATAAGGTGACTTTCATATTCATGAAGATATGACTTTGAGGCTTGGGGATAGATTTATTTTCCCGATAATAGTGAGTTGAAGAAGTAATTTTAGAAGAAATGTATAGGTCTAAATATTGTATACACTCAAGAGCAACAAAGATGTATAAGGACTTAAACTAGAACTTTTGGTGAAATAACATGAAATAGGAGATTGCATACTTCATTGCAAAACGCTTAATGCGTCAACAGAATAAGGCTAAAATTATAAACCTACCATGAAGTTAAAAATTGTGCTTATTCTTTAATAGAAATAGGATTTTGTTTTGGGACTACCAAGGAGTCCAAAGGGAAATGATTTTATAGTGGTGACTATCAATAGATTAATTTTAAGTCTGCTCACTTTTTTACTATCAAAATTGGATTTTCGTTGGAGGAGCTAGCAAAATTGTATGTCAAAATAGTTAGTTACAATAGTGTCACACAGGGATATGCACTTGGTTTCATAATTTTGGAGAAATATGCATAAGAAGGAAACAAAGTTTCAACATTGCTTTCCATCCGTAAACTGATGGACAATCTGGCATGACTATTTAGATCATTGCGGACATGTTAAGAACTTGTGCCATTTATATAAGTAGCCCTTAGGAGGAATACCTTCACATGGTGGAATTTGCCTACAGCAATAGTTATCAAGCTAGAATTTAAATGGCTCCTTTTGAGGCTTTGTAAGGAAGAAGGTGTAAGTAACCAATTTGTTAAGATGAAGTTAAGGAAAAAAAGTTCATAAGTCTTGATTTTGTACAAGCTGTGGATAAAATTTTGTTGGTTAAAGAATGACTCCAAGTAGCTCAAAATAGACAAAAGAGTTATGCAGATAATACAAAATGAGACTTAGAGTTTCAAATAGGTAATCATGTGTTCTTGAAAGTATTGCTAATGAAAGGTGTGATGCAATTTGGGTTTCATAGGAAGCTAGGTCCTAGATTTATCAACCTATTTGAAATGCTAGAAAAAGTTGGAAACGTGGTAGTAGGATTGCTTTACCAGCATTTTTGGTGGGTGTGCATAATGTATTTCATATGTCCATGCTAAGGAAATATGTGCCAGACTTGAGTCTTGTAATTAAACTTACTCCTATGCAAATCTATGATGATTTATCTTATGATAGACCGATTCGAATTGTGGAAAGAAAAAGAATAAGTTCTAAAGAGACTTATTATCCTATATATTAAGGTTCAATGAGCTAATCATTGAGAAAAAGACACGACTTGTGAGCTTGAAGATGAAGTTAAGATTAAATATCCATAGCTATTTGAAATTCAAGGTAGGTGAAGTTTTGAGGACAAAACTTTTTTGTAGAAAGAATGATGTAACACCCATAATTTGTTTTATTTTGCATGAAGGGCTTAAGTGAAAATAGAAATATTAGAGGGTTTATATGCAAAAACAAAAAAAAATGTTAATAGGATGTTTGCTTTTCTTTTATCGTAGAGCAAAGAAAAGAAAGAAAAAAGTAAAAGGAGAAAAAATTTCTAGAAATTAAAGGTGGAGAATATTTTGGAACTTGCCATCATCTAGAAATCTATTATTAACACTTTTTGTCTTAGTTACAATCATGCTAGGAAAAAAAACTATGAAAAACCTTAAGCTTAACCTATGGCTAATGATTTTTATGGTGAATTGTTTGACATGCGACACCACTTTTAGAAAGCTTTCAGCCTTAGGATTCCAATGGAACAAGTTTGAGTTCATTTAGTTAGGTAGATTGCAAAATATGATACTTTAAATTCTTGGTTTAACAGTGATGAACCTTCTATTTAAGGCTTTAGGAAATTTAGCATCTAGTGTCGGATTTAGTTGATTATGGTGTAAATTTATAGTATGAAATATGAACTTTAAGATGGTGTCATTATCTTGATTTGGGCATTTACGTATTAAAAGAAACAAAAGCCAAAAAGAAACCAAATGACCACAAAAACTCATAAATCTGGGTATCACAATGACAACGGGCCAAATTTTAGCTATCCAAAAATTTTTTTCGCCCATCATAGTTTCAAATTTGGATTTGTTTATTGAAGTACAATGATTAGGCTTTATTTTGGTATAAGATAGTCCCTAGGTTCAATTTGAACTATGAGTTATGAGGTTTTAAATTAGACTAAATGAACATATTTTTTAGAATTTAGGAAAGTTAGAAAAATTAATTTTATGCATTGAAAAATTATTCTTCCTTTATATTTGATATATTTTGCTATAATTTGTTAGAATTTTTAACTATATGATTTTATTTAATTTTTCAAATACGTATAATATGATAAAATTTTGATTTTGTGAAAAGTAGTAATAATAATAATAATAATAATAATAATAATAATAATAATAATAATAATAATATGATTTTTTTTCAAAGTTCTTTACTTCTTATTATGGTTCTAACTAATTTTCTTAGTATTAGAAAGGTATTGGTAAATGAATAATTACGGGTTAAATAAGCTTTAGGGAATGAATGTAACTATTTTAATTAAGCAAAACAAATCAGTATTGGTTTGATTTGAAGAAATCACTAGAAGCTTTGCATAAAAATATTGTATTAGTGGGTCTCGTGATAATTATGGTTTATATGGATTGTAGATCCTTAAAGTACACTTCAACTAGATTTTGCGCTTGATAGACTCGAGTTACCAAGTAAGTAACTTACCAAATCTCTTACTATTTTATAAAATATATGGATATGTTATGTTTAATATGAAAATGGGCATTCATATGGATTATTTTGAATAGTACTTTTGAATACGATAATGATTTGAATTTTGTGAATTGACTATTTGATAGTGCCTTGAATTTGCCTTGCATTGAGAAATATGTTTGATATGACTATAATTGTGAAGAATTTTATTATTCTTAAGATTTTGGAGTCTTAAATGTGAATTTGATCGTGTGGTTATTGGTTTTGAATTTGAATTTGGCTAAGTTTTGGACCTCGGCATTAGAGATAAATATAATGGCACTATTTGTTAGCATTATACTTAACCTCTTTAAGGTCAAATTATGACTGTGAACCTTGCCTTTAAGGTGAAAGTGGTCTAGTCTAGTGTTATTCAACATAGCTACATTTTGGATCATACCACTGAAAATGAATTCAATGGTGCATAGCATTTACGTATCATCTCTAAGGTCATATTATGAGTGCAGACCATGTCACTAGGATGAAAGCGGTCATAGCCTAAACTTGAATCTAAATATGAATTTGCTTATGAATCTATACATGGATTTGAATATGTGACCATAACCATTCCCATTACCTTATCTCTTTATTTAAATATGAAATGTTTGATTATGGGAATTTGAATTGTCAATGAATATAGAGCAATGAAGTTGTGATTCTAGTATGAGTATTATGACCAAATTTATTGTTTGACAAAGGTTTTCAAGTGATTTTATATGTATATTCTAGTAACATATGATAACCCGAGTGGTTAAGGCGATATGCTACATACTGAGAATTTTATGTAATAATTTAAATAAAATGTACCTCTAGCCATTGTTGATCAAGAACCCAGACTCGCTCCAAATACACAAAGACGAA
>JBBYHK010234345.1:0-30298 GCA_038382065.1 Adansonia grandidieri | reverse complement strand
AACTAGGACTCTATCCCATGCATGGCTATCTTAACCATCTAAGTCCAACGCAAACACTATTGTCTTCTTCCCACTAAAATTCTAAAAATACAACGAATTTACAGCGACTTCTTGCTGCCATTGATGCTGCACCTAGATCTAAGAAAGAAGACAAGAATGATGCAAGATGCTGCACCTAGATCTAAGAAAGAAGACAAGAATGATGCAAGATACAAACACACTTGGTGCACTTATTTTAGCCCGAAATTGAAATGTTTTCAACTCCAATTTTATCCTAATTTTTTTTGGAAAGTATTACAAGCTTTTCATGAAACTTTCAAGGTGGAAAAAACAAGAAAAAAAATCTTAGCAATGGCTATCCAAAAAATCAACCATATAAAAACATCGAAATAGAGCCAACCTAGTGCTAGTCAACACCAAATGGTCAACTGATGACTCCAATATCAATTTAATTAGTAAAATCATATTTTAACTAATTAATATTGATGATCTAAAAATTTAAACATAAAAAAGAAACAATTTTCTTTAACTTTTAAGTTTAAAAACAAATAAAAAAAGCATGAAAACAACAAGTTCTTTAATCGATAACAGTTAAAACACAAGATTAACCAAATCAATACAAAGAGGCTCATGATACCACTTGTAGGAAGTCTTAGGACAACAAATAATCAAATTACTAAAATTTAAAAAACAATCCACAAACATCATAGTGAAAAAAATCATAAAGATAAAGCCAAGACTTTTTAAACCAAATCTTTGTGCATGATCTTGATCAATCTTTACAATCAATAATCCTAAAGAACTATTTAATATTCAAACATAACTCAATCTTGAGATGCTTTTTAGCAATTCCATGACCCAAAATATGTACACTGAGGTAGATTTTCGTAAACCAAAGTTGTCCAAATGTTTAGCATTTAATGGTTATCCACACAGGTGACTCGCAAAACCTTTAATAAGGCAGAGACTTTGTTTCCAAGAGCCATGCTAGTAGCTTAGATTTTAATAAATCTTCCTTGAACTTAGAAGACCTTCATTTTATAATCATATTTGAGAAAAAAATGATTTTCTTCCAAAAAGAACCAAGATTGCGTAATCTAAGTAGGAGAAAACATACCTTAGTTTTTAGGTCTTCATAGCTGAATTTTTTAGGTCTAATTCATTTCAATGGGACCAAAAACATAAGTAAATATATCAAGGGTTTTAAAATTTTAATTTTTAAAAAATTACAATTTTACCCCTAGCCCATGTGAATTCATTCAAATTGGGCATACGTAACTATTACTTGTTTTAGACATATAAGCCTGGTCTCAATTTAATTTCTACTAATCACCCTTATAAGTGTGACCCATTAGGCCCCATCACATTGGCAATAAAAATAAAATAAAGGATATTTTATATTTATAGGCCAAGATTAGCATCTAGTAATGCACCATGGCCTTCTAATATGCAAAAAGTGTTGATATTTTTGACATGGCCTTTAGTGTTCAATATTTCAATGTAATAAATATCCTTTCGTCATATATCTGAAAATTAGCAAGAGCATGGTTCAATGTCTACCCTTAGCCCATTCCATATTAGTATGCAAACCCAATGTGATAACTTCAAAATCAGTATTACCTTGGCCAAGGACTTTGAGTTATCACAAGCTAGGTACATGTGAGATGTGTCCCTTTATATCACTTAGGGTGATGAATCCTCTCTAAACCACTTATTTACCTACTATGTGATTCATGCCATACTTAAAACTATCCTACCAAAGCATCCATATACTATGGTACCAATCGTGATGGACTCAAGGCATGACATTCATCATATAAGATGACATAGTGTCACAAGTTTGAGGATCACTTACACTACTAACACATAAGAGTATTTCCATAAACACTTGAGTGAAATACCAAATGGAACTCTCATAGTAGGTCATGCTTAGTGAACTTGTTACCATAGCAAGCACACATATGATGTCCCTAAGTATTTCTATACTTTAACTTATGAGATTAGTTGCATGCATCATATGCATGGAGGCGTACATATGCTATTCATTGTGCATTGTTAATGCCCTATCTTGATAATAGGATGACCAATAATGGTTTTAGAAGCATGGTTTTGATGCATAAAGATCTTATAATTATAACTCTTTATAATTCCCTTGTAAAGCCAATGTGTTTGATGGGCTTTATTAACATAAGATATTTATAATAATTATTAAATAAATTTTTATGGATAAAGAAATAGTCTATAACATTAATAAAATATAATGTTTAATTACATGAAATTACTAAATGCTAATGCCTTACGAGTCATAACATTGGCTTGTATAGCTTACACTAACAAAAGGAAAAACTTGTATCACTTGATTAAGTGATAGGTTTGCATTATTAACTAATATATGCCTCATCCAAGTTGATTAGCTCTCGGGCATATACTACATTTCCCATTTGCGCTAAGTCAATCGCTAATGCATCTAACACCAAACTCTTTCTATTAGCAATTGTTTCTCAAATTGGACAAATCTTTCGTATTATTGTGAGAATATGTTTCAATCATATTTGTGATAATCTTATTATCCAAGTCATTTACAATTCAGATCATAACAAGACTTGATTCCAATCATATGGTTCAGTTGTTATTTTAACAACTATTAGGAATACTTTATTAGCTTGTAAGTTGACAATACAAATGTAACTTCTTTTTTATGCCTAAACAAAAGAGTTTGTTTATGACCTTTAAGATATAAAGATGTTATCCTCTCTAGTTTGGAACGCTTTCCAAATAATTGCATTTTTAACATCATGTTTATTTATCACATTTTTTAACATCATGGTTATTTTATCACTAAGTCAAATTATGATCTTTAACTTTTAAAGAATCATAAACGCCTCTCATTAATCCTATATGTGTAGATTTAAAAGGACTTGGATTCGAAAACTATTTTTAAATCCTATAAGTTATTGGCCATTTAGTATTCTCAATACTATTGCAAGTGTATGTTTGAGAATAATGTGACCATAACATAGAACAAATTCTATGATTAATGATTTGTTCAATGAGAATTGAATCTAAGCATGCCATCGAATGCAAGCAATTATCCTTAGTTGGCACTAAAAGCTAAAAATAAATATCTAATATTTATGAATAAATCATGATGATGTTTAAGAAACATTAATTAAGAAGGCAAGCTTCGATCAATACCAACAGGGTTGCCATTTCTTATCCTCACTACTTTTTTCATTTAGGCCTTACAATATGTCATAAATATTTAAGCATTAACTTCTAGGTATCATATACCAAGAGAAGTGAATGAATCTCAATATATATCTTATATCGAAACTTCTATAAGCTTTTTACTTTTCATCATATCAAAGTATTCCTAGAAATCTTTACTTTATTAGTCTAGCTATCTACAACTTTGGCATATTCCCTTATCATCTCTGTCATCTTTCTTCAAAAGAAAGTATATGGACAATGCATGGATTATGATCCATGACCCATTTCAAGTGTTCGAATCTTGAAATACATCATACCATACAAGGTTTGATTAAGCTACCTTTTGACATCTTGCTTAGGAATAATTCCTTAGAGATGTCAAACCTTTCATTATGATTATCCTTATGAATAATTCCTTAAGGTTTCAAATGATTTCATGAGTTTAAATAGCCATTTGCTCTTTTTTAAGTTTAGGTGTCATACTAGCTATCATTATAATATAGCTTGATGAAGGTCATCTATATGAATTTAATAGACTACCCTAACCTAATAAGCTATTCTTAGATATACCTTTCAAGTAGTTTTGAGACAATATTAATAAATTACACCAACCACAGAATAAATGTCTTGGCATGTGCAAAGCATAGTGTATATGAGACTACCTATAGCAGATGCATAAAAAAATTTCTTTGTGCACTCTCTTTCTTCGAATGTTTTAGGGCAATCATCTAATAAAAAAAATGAATCCTACCATAAAGGGTTGTAAACCCTTCTTAGGATTGCATTGTGTACCTTTTGATAATTTTGTTGACATATGAAGCTTAAAGTAAAGCTATCATCTTGTTCTTCCAATCTCTAAAGAGATAAATACATAAAACATAATTACCTTCCCCTTAATATTTCATGTCAAGTTATTGCAATAACCATAATTTGACTGAAGACAAGTTCCCCACTTCATTCCTAATGAGCAGTATGTCATCAATGTGTAAGACTAGAAAGATTACTTTACCTTCCTATATATGTTTATAAACACAAGGTTCACCAATGTTTTGCTTAAAACTAAAGATTTTAATTGCTTCATAAAATATTTGGTTCTATGAATGAAAGGCTTGTTTTAGTCTACAAATGGATCTAATCAACTTGCAAACTTTTGTCGTGTGGCCTTTCGTTACAAAACCATTCAGTTGCATCATCTAGATGCTCTCATCAAAATGGCCATTTAAGAATGCCATCTTGACATCCATTAGCTAGATCTCATAAATTAGAGTTGTAGTAACAAATAGAAGGATGCAAATGGACTTTAGCACCATAATAAGCAAAAAGGTTTCATCACAATCGACACCAAAATTTTATGTGTATCTCCTTGCTACAAGTCTAGCCTTAAAGGTTTTAACTTTTTCTCTTCAGCATTCCTCTTTCTCTTATAAGCCCATTTACACCTTATAGGTTTTATCATTTTGGGAAGGTTTACAAGCTCCCAAATTGAATTAGATTTAATAGAATCCATCTTAGTATTCATAGCCTTTTTCTAGAGCCTTGCGTCAATATCACTCATAGCTTCATCATAAGTGATGGGATAATTTTCATGTTCTATGGCCTCAGAATGATAAATCTCACCATTATATACACTTTCTTAAAAATCTTCCCACTAGAAAGAGCTCCCTAGGTGGTTGATCATTTGTTTGCCTTTATTTAAAACTTAGACTAGGATCCAAAACTAAAATCTATGGAGAAATTATCTCCTCTTAATTCCTCGATCACCACTTTGTTTTAAGGTTTAAAGTCATTCATGTAACCCTCTTTAAGGAAAGTTGCATGGGTTGAAACAATGACTTTTTCATCTTTCAGGTTATAAATTAGTCCTCTTTCCTTTTAAGATGCCCTAAAATCATACATAATTCTGAATGTGATGTCAACTTCTTTGTATCCTTATCCAATATATATATTGGGCACCTTCATACTCTCATATGTTTAAGAGAGGGTTTCTTGTTCTTCCAGCTCATATGGAGCACCAAGAGCTAACTTGGTTGGAACTTGGTTTAGAATGTAACATGTTATTGGTAGTGCATATCTCTTAAAGGAAAATGGTAGCTCTGAGTAACTCATCATGGACCATACTATATCCAATAAGGCTCTATTTCTTCTCTTGGCTACACCATTCTGTCATGGAGTACCTAGCATAGTCAATTAGGATAAAATCCCATTCTCTATAAGGTATCCTAAAAAAAATCATTGGAGAGATATTCTCCACCTTAATCAAATCAAAGTGTCTTAATAGATTTATCTAATTGTTTTTCCCTTTCGCACGATACTTTTTGAACATGTTCTTTTACAATGCATCAGGTACACATATCCATACCTTGATTAGTCATCCATGGATAATACATAATACTCATACCCTTCCTATGCTTTGATATTCATGGGGTCACATATATCAATATACATTATTTCTAAGAGATCTTCAGCCTTTGTACCTTTACCTCTAAAAGACCTCTTGGTCATTTTGCCTTTAAGCCAAGATTCACACTGGGGAAGATGTACCTTTTTTTGAGATTCTAATGGACCATCATTCACCAATCTTTGAATCCTTTCTTGGCTAATATGACCAAGTTTTAAATGCTAAAGGTATGCCTCATTAGAGTGAGAAGTTTTTAACCTTTTAGAGTTATTCATTAATTCAATGTCAAACAGTGGGTTCATCTTTGGTTTGATCGATTAAAGATTGCTATCCATCAATCCAGAACAGATAAAAGACTTGTTTTTTCGAATGACCATAGTTTTACTGAAAGATACTAAATAAGAATCTTATTTAAACAAGCAACCAAAATAAGGTTTCTCATAAAACTAGGAACATAAAAATAGTCTTTTAATAAAATAAATCTAAATTCATCAAAGTAAAGATGTACATTTCTAATTGCTGCAGCTAGCATTATGCTCCCACTTTTTATTCTTAATGAGAGGCTCTTGCCAAGTAGACTTCTTGTTTAGTTAAACCCCTACAAAGAAACAAAAATAAGATTAATGGCTCTATAATCAATGACCCAAGTATCTTTAGAATCTTCCACTGAACTATCTTCAATAAAAAGAAGATTCTTACCTTGTATGCCCTTAGAGGCTAGGAATTCTTTGCAAGTCTTCTTATAATGACCAACTTTTTACAATAGAAGCATTTGATTTGTAACGGTCCTTTGGCTTTTTCTTTTTTTTTGTTTTCTTGCTTTTAGGTACAAAAATAATAAAAGACTTAGAAGGCCTTGCTTCTTGGCATTTTCTTTCTTTTTTTACTTGTTCATAGAACCAGAATTCAAAGTAATTGCCAAATTTGTCGCTCATTTGGATTAGTTGCCACATTGAGCTTAAGATCATAATCTTGCAACTCTTATATGAGCTTAATGGGACTTAACTCTTTGCTTCCCAGATTATATGCAGCCTGAAAGCTTGCAAAGTCCCTAGAAAAAGTTTTAAGCACTATCTCAACCTAGATGTTCTATTCCAACTTAGCACCATTTTCAGCAGCCTTAGCAAAGTACCACATAAGCATAAGCATATTGTAGAATACCTATTTTGTCTAGCCATCATGCAAGGCATTGGAGGTCATTATTTTGGGCATCCTTGGAGACATTTGGATAAGCAAGGGTTAGTTTCCCATTATTTTCTACCAAGGTGAGGTATTAAGAAAGCTTAAGGTATGTGCAAGTCACATTGGTGCATAAGTATTGATACCAAGCTTTCACATCACTAAAACATTGAATTTTCACATGTAGTATCTATACGGAAGTGTTTGGTAACGATACCTAAGGAGTGGCATTGATACTTTTTATGTTTGTATCGATACAAGCATTGGCAATAGATAAATCATGATTGTTGGCCAAATGTATCGATGCATAAGCAAGATTATTGATATAGGCCTTTATGGAGTTAATACAAGTCTCTAAGTTTCAAGGCTGAGAACATTTTTTATTCATGGTATTGATACAAATTTCATTATATCAATATTCGTGGGCAAAATTTACTTTGTCTATCAATACAAAATGCTTTATATTCATACATGAAAGCATTTTTACCTAGTTTGAAACATTTTTTCAGTCCTTGCACCAGTGATCTAAAAATCCAACTTAAACATGTTTTTTAAACCAAAAATCATCAAAATTCATACCATGCCTCAGCTGCACTGGTGATTAGATATGAACAAATTTTTGAGGCCCAAATAGCCATGACAAGGGACATTTTATGACATTATGCAAGTTGCAAAAGGCAAGACTGATTTTTCTCAATGCTCAGCTACATAAAATGGCCTGAATCCATTATTTTTGTTAAGCAAAACATAACTTTGTATTACAGCTGAGCATAGTACCTTGTCCCTACATGAGGTACATGCACCAAAACCTCATAATACCTTTCCTTTTGTCATTTTTTGCTTCATATTCACATGGCTATATATGCCAAATTTTGCTCAACTAATGTAGACAACACAAAACCCTGACAACTATATATACATTCTCAATAGAAAACCCTCACTTTCATACATTCTCTCAGTATTCCTCAAACATCAAAAAACAAAACCCTTCTTTATTCTTATAGCTCCCTAAAACCACCATAAAACCCCTTTAAAACCTTCCATTCCACTATCATTCCACTCAGAATCCCTCTTCATCAACACCATAACTAAAAAACCCTATTTTTTGTCACTTTCTTGCTAATCAACATCTAAAGAAGGAAGAATATGAGTCTAAAGTTGCTACTCAAAGAAAAAGGCTAATGCTTAAAGCTTTTGATATATTTTCTCCCCTTGCATTATTTATTTTCTTATTTTTTCAGCATTTACATCATCCAAGTTGACCCTTTTTATGTTACCATGACTCTTCTAAGATTCTCATGCATTATTATGGCCTTGGTTGTTGTAGTCTTAGGATTTTGATGATCTTCTTAATGCCTTAATGTTGTTTGGATGATCAAACATGCATGTATTATTTTCATCATCACAATAGTCCTTGTTCATGCATTTCTTATCAAGTTTCATCCACCTTCACATATTTAACTCATACTTGAATGCTCACCCTAGTATGTCTTGAGCATATTCATGCATTTTCTTGCATCTAGGTAGGTTTAATGGAACAAAAATGTCATCTTGAAAATTCCAGCATGTTTTTCTTATTTAAACCTATGCATACTATCATCCATGGCTTGATTTTAGATGTCATTTATAAGGCTAATATTCCCATGCATATTATTTGTCATCACCTTACATTTTGGCCACATTTTCCATTGTCAAAAAATAATCTTTGTTTGTTTGAATGTGTTATCAATGTTCACCTTTTTATACGTCACATCTCATTTATAACTATTTTTGTCAAAATGCTTATTTTTTGTTGTAAAAATCTTATTTTCAAAAACCCTAAGTTAAGTCTATGCTACCTCCAATAGATAGAGAGTGGCATGATTTAATATTTTCCCATAATTGGTCCTCCAATATTAGAGACAAATCAAACTTTCGAGGTCTAGATTCATGGATCAATAGGCTTAAATGTTTTTAGAAAAATGACCCTCTTATTTGTTAAAAAAATATTCTTTTGATCTTGAGTTTAATACCCATATTTATGGCATGGTCAACGGGTTGTTTCATCATCCCAAACTACTCCAAGATTATGGAATGAACTCATGATGCCCTTGTCACCCTTTTCTCTGTGCAACAAATGTTTGAATGTCTCTGCCTCAAGTTTAGTCCTAATAAACATGAAAATATCAAAAACTCCCCTATTTTTGCTTTGGAAGCACTATGCTTACCATTAGAAAATGTTTTTGAGACCACACACATTTTTTTAGGATTTTCTGATTTTTTTCTTGAAAAAACATCAAATTACCTTTCGAACAATGCCTTATTTGGACCTAGAACATTCTAGATGAGGGAGTTATGAATTTTTGAACACTCACTGTTTGGAACCCCTAGAACTAGCAAATTGCATTTTTTTGGGCCATTTCAGCCTAACAGATGATTTTTTTTTGAATTTTTCAAATATTTTCCTACAAAGTTTAAGAAATTTTCTTTTTGGAAAGTATCATTTATGATTGATGATATCAATTGAGTCCAGGACTATTTTTCAAAGTCCAATATGCCCTTTCCCCTACACATGCTACAGCATCAAAACAAACCCAATTTCAAAAATTAATTTCGCTTAGAAAATTAATTTCAAGGATTTTTGGAATATTTTTATATTAAACCTTATTGAGTCACCTTTCTAATGGTACCTCATCGACTCCTAACACTTTGAAATTTGCTTAGAATAAATTTGAAAAGAAGGAAAATGTGATGTTATCCCTTATTTTTAGCATTAGTCGAGATTAATTGATTTTTTTGAATTCCCATTTCAAGACATTCGAATTCTGTAAGTATTCCTAAACCACCATTATCGATACATTCAAACATCTTAAAGTGCATCTAATTGATTGCCCATGGAGTCATATACTACAATATAAAACCTTTAGACTCAAAGTAAGGCTAAAACAAAAAAAAAAAAAGATAAGTTTAAGTAAATTTTCAATTTTTCTTCTCAAAATACCTTTTTCCCTAAAATATTCTTTTTCTCCATAAATATCAAAATTTCACTTTTGGGATACTCTAACCCCACTTTTCAAGGAGACATTCCAACCCCACTTTTCATTCAAAACTTGAATTTTCTCTCCCTTAGATCTCTTCGAGATTCTTAATTGGAACTTTTTTTTAAACATAAAATATTCACCTTTAAGGGTATTCTAACCTTTTTTTGAAAGGATACTCCAACCCTGTTTTTCTTTCAAAACTTGAATTTTCTCTTTTCTAGATTTTTTTGAGATTCCTAATCAAAACATTTTGAAAACGTAAAATTTTCACCTTTAAGGATACTTCAACCTTATTTTTTAAGAGGATACTGTAACCCATTTTTCACATATCAATTGAACTTTTTCTTTCCTGGACATCATGAGCCTTTTAATCAAAATTTCTTTTTTGAAACATCAAAAATATTCGTTATTAGGGATATTCTAGCCTCGCCTTTTGAGGGGATACTCTAACCCCATTTGTTAAATTTTACTCAAAATTCAAATTCTTTGTCCCAAACCCTTCAAGTTTACTAATCAAAACCTTTTTATCTATCCCTCTAATTATTACTGAATCTAAATGCATCTCAAAATTGTCATTTGCATTATTCTTTAATAATCAAACACAATTATGAGATACATTCCAATCAACCCTCCTCTTTTATTTTTTTGTGTTTATTTTTATGCAACATTATTAAATTCTTTTTCGTCTTACTAACACATTTCCCTTTGTAATGACCATCTTGCATTCATATTTTAAAATTGTTTATAAGAATTACAAGGTAATATTTCACGTTGGTATCTCTCTAGTGCTTCATGTGAAATATTTAAATTTTCAAAATTTAATCCAAAAATTATTTTCATAAAAAAATCCTATATTCCCCACATCTCTGGCGTGCATAGGTGATCTAAATTTTCTTTCAAAACCTGGATCTACAATTTTAACCAAAATTCATGCATTAAAGCAGATTATATCGGAATAATGATAAAGTGGAACTGATTAAACTAAAACCAAAGTAAGACATGATTAATAGGTACAATTTTGGGTGTTATAAGGGTGTTAATCTTTCCCCAAGTGTAACCAACTCCTAAACCCAATTAGTGAATCTCTAAACTTTGTAGGCCTCAAAATTAATTTTTTGAGTTTCGTAAATCGAAACATGGTTTTCAATAGGCATTTGATCCTACATAGCCTAAAATGATCAGTGGTGACTCCAAATTTATAGCTACTTTGTGGTAGCTTTATAAAACTAGTTGGATTAGCGATTCACTCGACAGTCTTTCTTCCCTTCATATTATTATTCCTAATTCGGATCTCAACAAGGGATAACCCAAAAGCTGAAACCAATGTAACCATACCATATTTTTAAGTCATGCATGCTTCCTTTGGATTGCAAAAAGGGGTACATAGTGATAGACGATGACTCCACTGAGGACAACTTAGAGAGTTAGGCCTATGACTAGCTATGTCTTACTCAGTTTTAAGTTTTTTCAATTTCCATCATTATTTATATATAACCCCTTTTTATTTTATCTCTTAACCTTTTACCTTTTATGGTTTTGTCTTATGATTGTCAGGGATTACTTTGCTTCCAAATAGATTTCAATTCGAATAAGTAGGGTCATATAAGGGTAAAACAAAAGGTTTGGTTGTTTCTTTGAAACATACAATGCATATGCATTTGCATTAGATTCCTACCAAACTCCATGGTGAGGTTAGTGTCCCAATTATTAGGATAGAGTAAGCTATCCTTCTTCGTGAATACCCTTCCATATAGGCATAGCAAGATCTTTCGAGGTGTAAATTACCTATGCCTCTCGTGAGTACCCCTCCACATTTGCAAAGGGAAATCATTCATCGAATTAAACTTGTTCTGCCAAACCGATGATGAGCCTACGATTGAGGTGCCTCAACTATCTTTATCGGATGGAGGAGCAATTTGCATACCAATTTAAACATCAACTTAAACCCATATAGTGAACCTTATGAGCCAAACCATGTCAAACTATACCAAAGTGTTGTTAGAAAAACTCAAAAAATAGGGTCATTTAGGGAAACACTTTTTACCTTTACTCTTATATACCATGGTTACGTAGGCGATAATGGATGAAAATTGTTGCTTTATTTGTTGTTTTATTTCATGATTTTTTTCCAGGTATGCATTATGCTTGACGGCTAACCCTTTTCAATAAGTGAGTGATGACAACGGAGTGTCATCGACTACAATGCCATGTCATCCTAAAAGAATCATATCTGACCTAAACAAGCCGTCATGCTGTCCAAATAATGGCTTAATGTACACTCGCCATAGGTGATGATGAATGAATGTCACCATTTAGTCAGTTACTTTTGGCCCTGTGAGGTATTATATCACCTTGTTAAAAGTAATTTTCAACCTGGATACGCCATTGTGCTATCTGTTTACTATCACAACATTCACAATTGTCATATTCACCCTTGAGCAACGTATCACCTATTGTCAAGGCAATTTTTATGATGCATTTTTGTTGCTATTCTTTTATTCCTTTATTCTTATGCTTATTATTTCATATGGTCACCAACTCATTTCCTTTTTGTTTTTTTTGTTTGACGCGTTATCATTTGATCATAGTCGTCTTCATTATAGGATAGTTGGTCGATGGTTTAGTGTTTAGCAAAAGGCGTCTATCATGGAGCAACAATCCACTTCTGATCTAAAGCCTTTTGAAATATTTCAAGCATGGTTGAAGAGCTAATAGCGTGAAATTCGAGACATACTCAAATCTGATTATGTCTCGACAACACACAAAAAGGTTTAAATAGGATACCATCAGAATGATGACAAGATTTGAAACATATAGGCCAGTTGGAATAATACCGAGAGGGAATCATTCAGTAAAAAGTATAGAGACACAACCCTTTTACTCTAGGTCCATTTAGACATTAGCCTATTTCGAGTAGCATCTCAATTCTAGAACCCGACAGACTGATGCTTCACTTTTAATCGTGAGGATTTGGTCCCCATAATCAATGAGTATGTTGCATTTCTCAACATTGATAAGGCCAAGGATGATAGAATATATGATAAGGCCTTGCAACCTCTAACTTTTAAGAAAAGGTTAGATCAAATTCTTAGGGCGGGGGAATCTTGGATCGAAGGTCATATCAAGATGAAGAGGGACAATGAGTGCATCTCATGGGCTAGTCTAAAGGAAGCAATTGCAAATAACATTGACATCTAAAAAACTATATATATCTATGCATTGGCGATATATAGTCTAGTCATATTCAAAAACATTAGGCTATGTTAAAGGGATGATAGCAGATTTCTTCTTTCAATTGTGATGCAACATCAATCTCACACACATTGTGGAAACTATTTGAGCTCTCAGCTTTTACAAGAAAATAAGGATGGGTTGCTTTATCAGATGTGTGTCACTTTTTCACATTTGGCTTGTCAGCCACTGTTACCGTAAAGTGAAAAGAATGATATGCAATTTCTTGCCTAACTTAAGCCCTGTCTCCGAGGTCCTTGAGAAGCATGGCCCCAAGATAAGTTTAAAGAGAAATGGATCTAGAATTCCAAAATCTCTAAGAAAGAATAGCCCTTTGGTTTTCAGCATAGATAATCATACATCAATGTGGAGATTACAGTTATCTGCCCTTTATAAGATTATGGGGAAGCACTAGTCACGCACCTATCCTAGTCCTACAATAATTTTAGTGCCAATAATTCTCCCTTTTGCTCAAGACCTTGAACAGTGGGATTTTGATTATGGCAAGCTTAAGTACAAGTTTAAAGTTCAACTAGTTTCTATGCTGAGAGACAAACCTACTATATAGAGAGGTATTGGAGAGGAAGTAGTATGACTCTAGGATATGATGAGTGGAGAATACATCACATCAATGACACCTTACCCTTGTCTAGTGTTGAAACATCATAAGTATTAGTTAATTAATTTCCTTCTGAGATGCTCAAGCATGAGTTCAAGCAAGAAAAGGCAACCTTCACTAATGAAATAACTCATTTAAAGGTAGAAAAGAGTTAATTAGAAATGGATCTCTATCTTCGAGATGGTGAAATGAATTAGATTGTTAAAAAGAAAAATCATTTTAAAGTGGATTTTGAGAGTCTGACGAAAAACTACATGGCATTTAGTAAAGCAAGCAAGTTTCAATGCCATGGTAAGTCATTAGCCAAGTGGAAGGTAGAAATAGCTACCCTCAAAAAGAGCCAATCGATGGAAAGAAAATGCTGGGGTTAATAAGGAGAAGCTTGCTAGAACTCATGCCCTTACATCAACTTACGAAAAGAAGATGGATAACTAGAACAATTCCAAGATTTGAAAGCAAACTAGGTTCAGAATGAGACTCTAGTGCTCAAAATGAAAGATTTAGAGCGCTCCTTACAAGCACACCAAGGCAAGGTTGATGAATTAGTAAGAGCCTCCAAATGGAGAAAGCAAGAATAGCTATAGATGGTTGATCAAGAATGCAAAATTATTAAGACCACTACTGTCATCTCACTAAGATGATTAAGGCAACCCAGTTAGAAGTTGTGTACATGATGGATGTGGCCCAATCCTTGACAAATGACATCCTATCCATTAGAGCCTATGAACAAGAACTATTGTATTTCTTGGAACATTTGATCAAGCAATGTAAATGTGTCATGCATTTCCAAACATAATCATGTGTAATCGAAAGATTTTGTTGCTTTAATGAAAGATGATTCTGGTTAAACTGTCTCCTAATCTAATTTCCTTCTTTCATTTTCACAACTAACCAAAATTTTTTATTGCTTTATTCATTTATGTTAATAATCATTTATTATTATGATTCATACTTATCATTATCTCATCAAACATGCTCATGACACATCATAAAAGTCTAATCCAGTAATAATCTAAAAGTAAAAGTGCTCTAAAACATAATACCTACCATTCTTCATCAGTATAACACTCACAATCATTGAAAGCCATGGAAAACAATCACCATGCTTACATCGTATGACTTGAGCTTATGCATAGGGAGTCTCAAGAGCAATCACTCTATAAGAATAAGGAACTCTAAGCTTCGATTATGAAATTAACTAAGCGATTTTCTGAGGCCTTGAAGGAAAAAGGGCAAACAAGTATTGTTGACATGGGAAAAGAACTAGTCAATCCTGAGAGCAACCTAAATGGTGTTACTGAAGCCACCAATACTTAACAAAAGGCATCGCATGAATAGCATCCTCTAGTAACAATGATCCCATCAACTCTAGCATTCATTGACATTAAACTAGCAACAGTAAACTATCTACTTCAAGGATTTTTGAGTGTGGGCTCTTCACTGGTAAGACCTATAGTCCCATATCTTAACAAGCAAGCAGAGTAAAAAAAGCAAAGAGGTTTTCCAAAAATGATGAAGACTTAAACAAGTATTAGTCATTGGAAAAGTGCCTTCGGGCTATCAATTGAAGGGATAACTTTAGGAATGTCAATGCCAAATTTTTAAGACTAATTTTCAATCTCTTTATCTTGCCTAAATTCAAAGTGTCAAATTTTGAAAAGTACAATGGTATTATAGTCCTCGCTGCCTACCTTCTCATATACTGCAGCAAAATGGTTGGATAAGAGAAGAATGAAAAGCTATTAATTCACTACTTCTAGGTTTGCCTGATTAGGCAGCCATCAGTTGGTATATAGGACTTGATCCTACAAGAATTCAGACATGGGCGGACTTAGCTTGAGCTTTCCTTGATCAATATAAGCATTTAGCTGACTGAGCCCTAAATTATCTTTCTCTCATTAATATGGAAAAAAAAGCCTCTGAGAGCTTCAGGCAATATGCTCAGAGGTAAAGAAAAGGAGTAGCCTAATTTCACCTTCTTTTGATCGAGAAAGAAATGATGGTCACGTTTGTCAAAAACCTACGAGCTCTCTACTATGACAAGTTGGTAGAAAATACCATGAAGAATATTACCAACATGGTTATATTGGGCAAAATGATCAATAATGCAATAAAAAATGGCAAGATATCCATTAGAGAATTATCCAGCTCAACCAAAATGTCAACGGCCAAGGGTAAAGAGGATGAAGTGAATGCTATTATCAAAAGCCATACTAAGTTCACTTGAAATTCACATCCGGCATAGGGTATGTACTTCTTAAACCCTTACTCACCAATGCCATAACTAGTTCATTCTATTGAGTTTACTCCAACAATGAGTTTGTGTTGAATCTTACTCAAAACACTTCTCAAAGTGTATAACCTATAATACAAATAATGCAAGAGTCTAAATAATCAACAAGCACCTCAAGAAAGGGAACACTTTGAGCCACTTCCTTACTCTTTCAAAGGATTTACTCCTGTCTACTAGCAAGTTAGCTAGTTGCCTGGGTATTAAAAAACTAGAGATCACCTCCATATCCTGAATGGTATGATAAAAATGCCTATTGTAAGTACCACACCGGAGGACAAGGCCACTCTATTAAGAATTACACATTGTTCAAGAGAAAGGTGTAGAGCCTACTAGAAAAGGGTATGATCAAGGTCAAACAAGGGCCTAGACCTAATATTAGAGCTAATCCGCTTCCTAACCATGCAGAACTGAAAGTAAATGTGGTGATCTATGGGAAAGGTTGTTATGTCAAAAAAATTAGAGAAGTCAAGACATCCATAGGCGAGGTATGGCAGGCTTTTGTAAAGGCTAGAATAATGTTGAATATCGAAAACCAGACTAAAAAAAACCATGGAACCATTTTGTTGTCACTGCAGTTAAAGGCACATTCTACAACTCTTTCCACTTTTCATAAAAATAATCCTACGGATGATGGACCAGTCCAAAATCGAGTTCTACGGGGAGTAGGATGAATACATTAGCCTATCTATTATGCCATAGATGAGGAGAGGCATACCACTGATTGGGTTTCAAATTGTTTGTAAGCATAGGAAAGAAAGCTGGTGAAAGCTTCAAGCAATATGCTCTAAGGTGGATGGAAAAAGCCAGCTAGATTCACCCCTTATTGATAAAGAAATAGATGACTATTAGATTTGTTAGCGCATTACAAACCCTTCATTATGAGAAGATAGCAAAGAGTGTCCCAAAAAACTTTACAGATGTCAAATTAAGTGAAATGATTGATGAAGCCATAAAAAATGACTTGGGCAAAAGAAATACCTTTAAGGGCAAAGGAAAAGTTGAGGCTAAACAAGGGCTGAAATCCAATGTTAGAACTAGCTCATCCAAAACTCATACTAAATTAGATGTAAATGAAATGGCTGTCAAAGATAACTGTGAGATCATAGAGAACATAGACAAGGTTAGGACACCAATGAATATAGTTTGGCAAATCCTAGTACAAGCTAAATTGGTTAACAGGGCCAAAAAAAGAGGGAACTGATGACTTTTATGATTTCTACACCAACTATAGACAAACTTTTCAACCGTGCAAAGAGTTTTATGCTATGATTCAAAGAATAATAAATGAAGGCAGCATTGAATTCTACAATAAAAAGTGAGCCTCACTTACAAAGTCAGCAAATGTGATACCATCTATCAACACCACAAAAAGGGATAAAAAATACCCCTTACGGGTTAGAAGGCCATTAGTTTTATTTGATAACTGACCAAGTATCAAAGCTACCCCTATTCAGCCTGTGCAAAAGATGATTATTAAACTTCCATTTCCTTTTTGTTATAAAGACAATAAGGCAGTTCCCGAGAAATATGAAAGCAATCAGATAATGTAGTTAATAAGTAGCAAATGTTGACATCTTGGGGGTCAGCCATCTAACTCAGAATGGTAGATGTTACTCCTCAATTGTAATAAAAAATGGAACTTAGCTAAATAACACTACTCTTATTCCTTAAACATTGAAGTCTACAACCAAAGAATCGAATTCAATAGCTGTCAAAGAACCGATGAATGAGAAAAAAGCTACGAAATTCCTTAAATTCATCAAGCACAGCGAATATAGCATCATCGATTAGTTGAACAAGTAACTCGCCAAGATATCTATGTTGTCACTTCTATTAAACTATAAAGCTCACAAGAATTTCTCTTTAAGGTCTTGAATGAGGCATATGTCCCTTTCGATATCCTGATAGGCCAGTTGTATCATCTAGTAAGCAATATCACTGGCAACAACTATGTATCTTTAAGTGATGATGAAATCCTTCATGGAGGAAAGGAAAACTATAAAGCACTTCACATCACCATACACTGTAAAGGAAGCACATTTCCCAAGGTACTCATTGATAATGGGTCAACGCTGAATGTAATGCACATGTTGTGCTTGAACAATCTCCCTAGAATAGTTGCATAGTTATGCGAGCATTTGATGATACTTGTAGGGATGTCATGGGAAACATCACTATTCCACTCCAAATTAGCCCAATCACTTATGAAGTAGACTTCCATGTGATAGACTGCTCCATCATATAACTACCTATTGGGAAGGCCTTGGATTCATTCTACGAGGGTAGTACCATAATCACTACATCAAAAGCTAAAATTCATCATTAAAAACAAAGTTGTCATCATTAGAAGAAGATATTATTACTGCTACCACAACTAATGCCTTGTATATTAAACTTAATAAAAATGCTCTAGAATCCTCGTTTTAGTCTTTTAAGTTTGTCAATGCCACTTATGTCAAGAAGTGGTTGCCAATGGTTGAGCCTTACCTATCTAGGAGCACCCATATGGGTCTAAAGTTAACTATCAGTAAAGGTGCTCAACTAGATAGGGACTTAAAAAGCATCTCCAAGGAATTGCTAGAGCCCTAAAAGCTATAAATCAGATCGACAAAAGAGGGTCAAGGTGTAAGCCCAATGCACAACAGAAAAGAAAACAAACTTAAAAGAACTACGAAAAAAGGATGGCTTATTTGTTGGAACAAAACTTAGGGCATTAATCAATGTTATTTCCACTACTCCAAGAAAGTTTCTATCCGAGAATATGTATGAATATTGGCTCTAACAATGTTGCACTTGTACTAAATAAAGCATTTAGGGATCTCTCCATCGAATGTTAGAGACTAAACTTATATGTTTCTGCCCAAAAGCATTATAAGATTCTTTGTATAGGCATCATTTTATTATATATTACCAATGAAAATGACTAAGCATTATGTATTTTATCTTTTATGTCCATTTTCATAATTTTTGCCAACTCTTAAACCTTTCTCTACATATTTTTCCTTTTATATTGTTCCTTTTTCATATTTTTAGGTACCTAGATAAAAGTGACATGAATATTCATACCGAGATTTTCATATCAATTTTGAGTAACTAATCTGCATTAGTGAAGTCGAACCTAAAGGGGATTCTGAAGAGAGTCTCGTACCTTTAGACCTATTAATATTAATTGAAAAAAAGAAAAATAAATATTGCCTCATGAAGAACCTACAGAAATTTTAAACTAAGGAATGGAAAAAGGTAAAGAAAAGTCAAATTGGAACCTCCCTAAACCCATGAACCTAGACTAAACTAATAAATCTCCTCCAAGAATATTAAGATGTGTTCATCTATTCCTATCAGGACATGCCTAGATTAGACACCAATATTGTGGCCCATAAACTTCCTTTCAAACTTGAGTGTAAGCCTATACAACAAAAGCTTAAATTAATGAAACCAGAGATGCTTTTGAAGATCAAAGAGGAAGTGAAGAAGGCAGGATTTCTTGAAGTAGCTGAATATCCTAAATGGATAGCCAATATAGTCCCATTCCTTGAAAAGGATAGAAAGGTGTAGATGTGTGTAGACTATCAAAACTTGAACCAAGCTAGCCCAAAAGACAATTTCTCTTTGCTTTACATCGACACCCTAAATGACAACACTGCCAAAAATGCATGTTTTCTTCATGGATGAATTTTCAAGTTACAACTAGATTAAAATGGCAATTGAAGACATAAAGAGACCATATAGGGCACTTTTTGCTGAAAAGTAATATGCTTCAAGCTCAAAAACACTGAGGCAACCTATCAAAGGGTAATGGCAACATTATTTCATGATCTCATGCATAAAAAAATAAAGGTTTATGTACGTTGTAGACACCGCATTTCTTTTAGGCCAACTTCAGCATCCTAGGACTTAAATGAAAGATGATAAAATCAAAAAATAAAAATAAAACTAGAGGATGACTGCTGGGTGCTGTGTCGCCAGCATGAGCATCGATACAGGCCTCTAAGTCTTGAGATTGGAAACACTTTTTGCTCTTAGTATCAATACACAACTTATTGTACTAATACTCATAGGTAAAATGTACCTTGTGTATCCATACAACATGTTTTGTATTGATACATTAAGGCATTTATGCCTAGTTTAAGCCATTTTTCAACCTTCGAAAACCATATTTAAACATGTTTTTGCACCAAGAAACTATCATAAATCATTGCAAACCTTAATTGTGGATTTATGATCAGATTCAAACAAATTTCTAGAGCCTAAACAATCAATGACAAAGGTCACTTTAATAAGATATATAGTTGTAAGAGGGTATGGTAGGCATATCTCCAGCTATAGGCTATCATAGCCTTTTTGCCTCATTACTCAGCATGGTAGAATCAATGAGAGTCAGCTGAGCATGGTAGCTGATAATGTCCCCTGGGGCAAGAAGGAAAAATCAAAAATACCTTTGCATTGTCTTTTAGAAGCAGTGGCTGAACATTGAATAAAAAAAACTCCTAACTATCTTAAAGAAAAAAGACCTTCAACAATCTTCAAAAAAGCTCTCCAACAATCTCCAAAGACTCCATCCATTCCCAAAAATCCTTCAGTAACACCAGTTCCAAAAGCTCACCAAAAACATTATTCCATTGCCTTTCACCCTCAACCAACCTTTATTTCTGTAGCTCCCTAAAACCACCACCAAAACACCTTCAAAAACTCAACCTTTTACATGCTTTTATCCTCAAAACACCCCACCAACAACCATATTACCATAAAGCTTCTTCTTTTCACCTTTTTCTTAGTAAATAATAGCAAAAGGGGGAAAAAACTAAGCTTAAAATCTTTGCTTTAAAAAAGAGGAAAGTTCAAGCTTTTACTGGTATATTTTCTACCTTGTTCTATACATTTTTTGATTTGATCATCCATTTCATTTTGTGAGCCCTTCATGCTGCCATGACCCTCCTAAGACTCTTATGCATCATTGTTGCCTTGGTTGTCATAGTCTTAGGATCTTGATGACCCTTTTGACACTTAGATGTTGTTTGCATATATAAACTCACCATACTTCATTTTTATCATTGCATAACCTTTGTTAATGCTTCTTTTGCCATGTTCTTTCCATTTTCACATGTCCATCTCATATTTAAAAGGTCACCTTAACATGTTTTATGTATGTTCATACATTTATTTCTGTTTTAAGGAGTCTCATAAAATACAAATACTATCTTGACAACTCCAACATCCATTCCTTTGTTTAAACATGTTCATATCACTTTCATGCACCCTATTTGTCATCTTCTTGCATTTGTGTTACCCATTTTCTTTTCAAAATGTCACCTTTATATGTTTCCATGTTTAATCCATGTTTATCTTTGTATGTGCTGCATTTTGTTCATGATATCTCCATTAAAATGTTTTCTTGTTTCATAAAACCTGATTTTTAAAAAAATCCTCAAGTTCAGTTCATGCTACCTTCAATAGATGAAGAATAGTATGGACTTAATGCTTTCATAAAATTGGTCTTCCAATCTTAGGGACAAAGCAAACATTTCAACTCTGGATTCATGATAATATAAGTTTAAAGATGATGTTTTCCAAGCAAACAAAACTTCTTTTAGTAGGAAAATACTGAGCCTTGATTTTGAGTTTAACACCTTCATGGCATGGTCAATGGGTTGCTTCACCATCCTAAACTACTTGAGATTATGGAATGAACTTGTTATGCCCGTGTGATTCTTTCTCCTATGTTATAGATGTTCAGATGTCCGTAAATCGAATTTGACCCTCAAGAAACCAAGGATATCAAATGATCTCCCTATTTTTGCTCTGGCATCATATTACCTTTCTAACGATATCTTATTTGCCCTCAGATCACCCTAGATAAGGGATTTATGATTTTTTGAACCTTTACCATTTGAAACCCCTAGAACTAGCGTGCAACATTCTGTTTGGGCCATCTTGGCCCATCAGATGATTTTTATGAACTTTTTAAAATTTTTTCCTAAAAATTTCACAAAATTCACTTTTTAAAAACGTTTGTTCATGATCAATGATTCTGGACAAGCTTGGAAAGATTTTCTAAAGTCCATCATGCCCTTTTCCTTGTACATGCTGTCAGTGTCAAGACAGACTTAAATTCAAAAATTAATTCTTCCTAGAAAGTGATCTTCTAGGATTTTTGGAATATTTTTATATTAAACCTTATCGAGTTACCTTTCCAATGGTACCTCATTTAACCTTTAAAACCATTGGATGCACCCGAAAAAAAATTGAGAATGGAGATGACATGATGTTGTCTGCTGTTTTCAATGTAATTTTTTAATCTACTTTTATCGAGACATTTGAACATCTCAAAATACATCTGATTAGTTCCCCTATAACGCCAGCCCCTTTTGAATCAAATCAAGGCTATGATACAAAAAGAGAAAAAAGTTTTTTCTAGTGGAGATACTCTAACTCCATTGCTCTTATGGAACACTCCAACCCTGTTTTTAATTAAAAATCTAAATTTTCTCTTTATTTCTAAATATTTTCCTAACTCTATCTTTGGGGATACTCTAACCCACTATTCTAAGGGGATACTCTAGCCC
Source organism: Adansonia grandidieri (assembly GCA_038382065.1). Classification (NCBI taxonomy): domain Eukaryota; kingdom Viridiplantae; phylum Streptophyta; class Magnoliopsida; order Malvales; family Malvaceae; genus Adansonia; species Adansonia grandidieri. The sequence goes on along the minus strand of JBBYHK010234345.1, from coordinate 7,785 downwards.
TATTTTTAATTAAAGATTTAAATTTCTCTTTATTCAAAGATATTTTTTTAACTCTATCTTTGGGGATACTCCAACCTCACCTCTTTAAGGTGATACTCCAACCCCGCTTTACCTTGAAAATTCCAAAATCTTCTCTTTTTCGGGTGCCTCAGATTGCTTTGATTAAAATCATCTTTGTCCATCAAATCATGACCGAATTCAAGCCTATCTCTAAAATTGTCATCCCAATTATTTTTAATAATTGAAGGTAATTATGAGATATATTTTGATCTCCTTCTTTTTTCACGCTTTTTTGGTTGTGATTGCTTGTTCATATATTATTATATTTCTCTTTTTTTGTCTTACTAACACATTTCCTTTTGTAATGATTATCATGCATTCATGTTTAAAATTTACAAGGTAATGCTTCATGTTAGTATCTCTCCCGGGTCTAATATGAAACACCCAATTTTTTTAACTCCAATCTGGACGTTATTTTCACAAAAATCCCTATATTCCTCACATCTGAGGCCCATAGGTGATTTAATTTTCTTTAAAAACCTAGATTTGTATTTTCCACCAAAATTTCATGCATTTAAGAGGATTATATCTAAATAAAGAGTAAATGGAACCGATTTAACCAAGACCAAAGTGAGACATAGTCAGTAGGTACCAATTTCGGGCATCATGGAGATGCTAATCCTTCCCCATGCATAACTAACTCTTAAACCCAACTAATGAATCTTTGAGCTTTGTAGACTTTGAAATCAATGTTTTGAGTTTTGCACTTAGAATATTGTTTTCAATAGGCATCCAGTTCTCCTTATCCCAATAGTTTCTTCCTTCTTCTTCCTATTTATTATGCCTAATCAAAATCTCGATCATAGGATAACTCAAAGGCACGACCATAACCAACTATCATTTATTTTTAAGTTGAGTATGCTATACCCTTTGGATCATCCAAAGTTTTAAAGGTGGGGTATCTGTGGTGATAGCTTGGCAACTCTTTTGGGGACCAAATAGAGAGTGAGGCCTATAATTAGCTATTGCTCACTCAGTTTTTGGTTTTTCGGTCTCCACAATTATTTAGATATAACTCTTTTGTATTTTTACCTACTAATCCCTATTGTTTATGTTTTTTTCCTGTTATTGTTAGGGACTATTTGTGCCCAATTAAATGTTGATTTAAGTAAATATGGAAGTGTGGGAGTAAAACAAAAAGTTTTTATTGCTTCCCCGGCACACACTGTGCACTTGCATTTGCACTAAATTCCCATTAAACACAATGGTGTGGTTAGTATCCTAGTAATTAGGAGGAAGTGAGCCATTCACCTTCGTGAGTAACCCTCTACATAAGCATGGCAAGATCTTCCAGGATGTAAATTACCCATTTCTCTCGTAAGTACCCCTTCGTATTTGCATAGGGAATTACGTCCACTGGATTGAACCCATTCTGCCAAACCTTTGATGGGCTTAGGATCAGGGTGCCTTAGCTGTCCCTACCAAATGGAGAAGTGATTCAGACACCGAAATAGGCATTAACTTAAACCCATATAGTGAACCCTATGAGTTAAACCATGTTAAACCATACTGGTGCTGCTAGAATAATCGAAAGAGTAGGATCGCTTAGGGAAACATTTCTTACCTTTACTCCTATAAACCATGGTTACGTGGGCGATGATGTGCGAACCTTGTCACCCATGTTTGTCATTTTTTATTTTCATAATCATTCCTTTAGGATATGCTATTACGTTCAATGGTAAATCCATTTTAATAAGTGGGTAAGAACAAATGAATGCCATTACTTGCAGTGCCATCTTAAAATAGTTATATCTAACAAAAATAAGCCGTCATACTGCTCAAATGATGGCTTAGCATGTACTTAACATAAATGGTGATGAACGAACTTTACCGTTTAAACGATCAATCTTAATCCTTGTGAGGTATCATGTTACTTCATGAAGAGACAATTTTATTATGGATATGCCATTATGCTACCTATTTAAAACCTCAACATTCATGATCATTATGTCTACCCTAGGCATCATACTGCCTATACATAGGGTAAATTACATGATACACTTCTATTGCTATTCGTTATTTTCTTTATCTTTTGCCTATTATTTAATATTGGTTACTAACTTGTTCCCTTTGCTTTTTTTTTTTCAAATCATAATCGCCATCACCATGGGACAACTAGTTAATGGCTCAATGTTCATCAATGGGTGTCTGTCATGGAGCAATAATCCACTTTGGAGCTAAAGCCTTTTGAAGAAGTCCGAGCATGGTCAGAACACCGACAGCATGAAGATAGAGACGTCCTTAAATCGATGTATGTCTCAATGGTGCACGAAAGAATCAGGATAAGGTACCATCAAAATGATAGGTAGGATCTGAAGATTATATGGACTAATTGGGATGATTCTGAAAGGGAATTATTTACTAAGAGATACGGAGATATTGCTCTTCTACTCCAAGTTCGTTTGGATGTTGGTTTATTGCAAGTAGCATCTTAGTTTTGGAATCCAGTATACCCATGTTTCACTTTTAATTATGAAGATTTGGTCCCCATGGTTGATGAATACGCTGCATTACTCAACACAGAGAGAGCAAAGGCTGATAGAAATATATTGCAAAGCGTTGAACCCTCTAACTCTTAAAAAAAGATTAGCTCAAATCCTCTGGGCAATAGAGTCTTGGATTGAAAGTCATATCAAATCAAAGGAGAACAGCGAATGCATCTCATGGGCTAGTTTAAAAGAACCAAGGGTGAGTACCATTGACATTCAAAAAATCCAAGATATATACGTTTTGGTGATATATGGTCTGGTTATATTCCGAAAGACATTAGGCTATGTTGAAGCTATAGTAGCAGATGTCTTTTCTCATGTGTACTGCAACATCAATCTCATATCGACCATCATTGCCAAACCTATTTGAGCTTTTAATTTTTGTAAGAAAATAGGTACAGGCTGATTCATCAAATGTGCACCGCTTCTTCACATTTGGCTCGTCAATTGCTTTGGCCTTGAAGAAAATAGGATATTGTATTGCTTCTTACCTAACTTTTGCCCAATCTCCAAGGTACTTGAGAAGGAATGGCCTTAAGAGAAATCTGAAGAGCAATAGATCTAGAAATTATGAAACCTAAAAAGAGATGAGGTAATATGGAAGGCCTTTTAGTTTTTTGCATAAACGATCATATATTGGTGCAGAGATTATAGTTGTGTGCCACTTATAGGATTATGAGGAAGCACTAGCTATGCACCCTTTTTAGTCTTTTGACAATTCTAGTGTCGTCAATCCACCCCTTTCGTCTAAGACCTAGAGTTGCAGGATTTTGACTATGGTGAGCCCGATTACAAGTCAAAGGTCTAGCTAGCCTTTCATGCATGGAAACAAACTCGCTGCATGGAGAGATATTGGGGAGGGAGTAGTATGACCCCAAGACATGATGAATGGAGGATCCGTCGCATTAATGATGCCCTGCCCCTGTCTGGTATTGGGACATCACAAATATCAGTTAATAATTTTCCTCTGAGATTGAATTGCTCAAGTGAGAGATCAAACAAGAAAATGTGACTTTTGCCAAAGAGATTACTCGATTAAAGGAGGAAAATAATTAATTGAAATAGAACCTCTACCTCTAGGATGGCAAGATGAATAAGGCTGTCAAGGAAAAAAATTGCTTCAAGGAGGATCTCAAAAGTTTGAAAAAAAAGACTATATGGCCCTTAACAAAGCTAGCAAGTCCTAAAGACTGGGAAAGTCATCGGTCGAGTTTAGGATAAAAATTACTACTCTCAAGAAGGAACTACATCAATTGAGAGAAGCAGCTAGGGTCAATAGGCAAAGGCTTGTTAGAACCTAGGCTCTTGCATCAACTTACCAAAGGAAAAATGAACGGTTAGAAGCTCGAGTCCAAAATTTGAGAGAAACTAGGCTGAAAATAGAACTTTGGCACTCAGAATTCAAGATTTAAAGCATTCCCTTCAAGCTCACCAAGATCAAGTCAATGCAATGGTGAGAGCCTTTGAACAGTAGGAGCAAGAATGGCTTCAAGTGGTTCATCACGCATGCCAAAACTATTAAGACCATCATCATCATCTCACAGAGCAAATTCAGGTAGCTCAGTTAGAAGTCGAGAACATGATGGATGTAGCACGATCTGTAAGATGAGATATCTTGCCCACTGGACCCATGAGTAAGACTTGCTGTATTCTTTGAACCATTTAATCAAGCAATGTACCCGTGTTTAGCATTCTGAAATGTAATCATATGTAATCGGGGCATTTTATTACTTCAATGAAAGGTGCTATTGATGGAGGTGCCTCTTAATCCAATTATCCTTTTTGCATTTGCATGACTAACCTAATGCTTTTATTGTTTTATTCATTCATTTATCTTTATGATCACCTATTCACTCTCATTACATCAAACATATGCATGAACATATCATAAAGGCCTAATCCAGTAATAATTTAAAGTAAAGGTGCTTTAACACAGGGAATCTATAGTTCACCATCGATACAACACTCATAATCATCAAAAAATGATGGAAAATGATCACCAAGCCCGCATTGAAAGATTTAAACTCATGTATAGAGAGTCTCAAGAGCAATCACTTTATAAGAATAGGGAACCCCAAGCTCAGATCACCAAACTAACTAAGCTACTGTCCTATATGTTAAAGGAAAAATGATAGATGAGCATAGTCAAGGTGGGAAAAGGAACCCATCAATCCTAAAAGCAATTTGAATGGTGATACTAAAGCCATAAATGCTTAGGAAAGGGCATTGCATTGGTAGCATCCTCTAGCAGCAAGCATCCCACCAACCTAGCCATTCATTTGCATCAATCTTGCAATAAGATCCCATTTGATTTAAAGATTTTAAGGCCCAGGCTCTTTACCAACAAGGCCAATAGTCCTAGACCTTGATGAGCAAATAAAGCAAGAGAAAGCAAAGAGGCTTTCAAAAAATAATGAGGACTTGGACAAGCATCAATCACTGAAGAAGTACCTTCGAGTTGTGGAAGAAAGTAACAAATTTTGAATCGTAAATGCAAAATCATTGGGGCTAGCTTCGAGTCTCATTATCTCACCCAAGTTTAAAGCATATGATTTTTAAAAAATACAAATTCGCATGTACTATTGTAAAATGATGCAGTATAGAGAGAACGATAAACTATTGATTTATTGCTTTCAGGATAGTTTGACTGGGGTATATAAGGCTTGATCTTGTCAGAATTCAAACATGGGTAAATTTGGCATGCACATTCCTTAAACAGTATAAGCATGTGTCTGATTAGGCTTCGGATCACCTCTCCCTCATGCATATGGAGAATAAATCTTTTGAAAACTTTAGGCAATATGCTCAGAGATAAAGAAAGGAGGCAACTCAAGCCATCCCCTCTAACTGAAAATGAAATGACGATTATATTTGTTGGCACCTTACGAGCTCCTTACTATAAAAGGCTAGTAAGAAACGCCATAAAAGATTTCATTGATGTGGTTATATTAAGTGAAATGATTGAGAATGCTATCAAAAGCAACAAAATATCCATTGGGAATCATCTAGATCGATCAAGAAGATAGTAACTAAGGGTAAAGAGAATAAGATGAACATTGTTGGTGAAAATTGTGCCAAGTTTAATTAACGTCTACATCTAGCACAACCAATATACCTCCCAAACATGTTGAATACGGGTCTTAATGCTAACTCCCCTGTTGCATAATCAGTTTATACTGTTGGATTTGCTCTAGCAATGAGCTTTGCACCATATCCTACTTAAAACATGACCCAAAGTGCACAACCTCGCAACATGAATAATGCGAGAGCTCTAAACAATCAACAAGCACCTTGAGAAAGTAAGCATTTTGAACCACTCCCTTATTTCTATAAAGAGATTTACTCTTGCTTATTGGTAGGTAAACTAGTGGCCCTAGTATTCACAAACCCAAGATCATCATCATACCCTAGATAGTATGATGAAAATGCTTATTGTGAATACCACACTAGAGTGCAAGGCTATTCAATTGAGAACTGCAGGGTCTGCTAAAAAAATGAGTGATCAAGGTTGAACAAAGGCCTAGACCAAATACTGGAGCCAATCCACCCTCTAATCATGTTGAACCAAGAGTGAATCCGATAATCGAGGGAAAAGGTTGTTAGGTCAAAAAAAGCATTGGAAAAGTCAAAACTAGAGGAACAAGGTTTGGTAAGCTTTCGTGAAAGCTAAAATAGTAACATACAATAAAAATCAAAGAAGGAATGCCACTGAGACATGCTGCTACCACTACAGTCAAGGCCATGATTTGTAACATTGCCTATCATTCTTGGAAATAGTCCAAAGGATGATGAATCGGTCTAAGATTGAGTTTTATAAGAAAGGGGATGAACATTTTGATCTATCTATTAATGCCATGGATGAGAAAAAACCTAGTGATGATCGGATCTCAAGTTACCTATCTCTTATGGGCATGAAAAAGAAAGCTAATGAAAGCTTTAAGCAGTATGCTTCGAGATAGATAGAGGAGGCTGCCCAGATTCATCATTTATTGACGAAAAAAAAGATGATTGTTAGATTCATTGGCATGTTGCAAGCCCTTTATTAGTAAAAGGTAGCAAAAAACTTCTCTAAAAGCTTCAAGGATGTAGTAGTACTCTGTGGGATGATCGATGAGGCCATAAAAAAAGAATCAGGTAAAAAAAATCTGCAAAGACAAAGGGAAAAGAAAAATGAAGGCTAGTCCACAGCCAAAATCTGGCATTAAAGCCAGTTCATCTCAAACTTGTGCTGAGTTAACCTAAAGAGAATGGTTATTGAAGAAAACTGTGAGATTGCAGAAAACATAAAAGAAGTTAGAAGCCAATGAATTCAGTTTGGCAAATCCTAGTGCATGCTAAGCTACTTGATGCAACTGAAAAGATAAAGGAAAAATGGATAACTTCTGTGATTCCCATACTATTTACGACTATACTCTTCAAACATGCAAAGAGTTTCGCACTATCGTTCAAAGGATGATGAACAAGGGTAGCATCAAATTCTAGATGAAAAGTAAACCCTGCATACTAAGTTTGCAAATGCAACAACATTTATTAACACTATAGAAGAATAAGAAAGTAATCATCCTTGTAGGGTTGGAAGGCCATTGTTCTTATACGATAATCGACCAAGAGTCAAAGTTACCTCTATTCAGCCTATGCCAAGGATGATCATTAAACTTTCATCTCCTTTCCTTTATAAGGATGATAAGGTAGTTCCTTGGAACTATGAAAACAAAACCTTAATCGTTGGGGATCTAGTCAACAAGTAGCGAGCGTTAACTTTTCAGGAGTAAGTCACCCAACTCGGAATGGCAGATGTTATGCCCTAGCAGCATCAAGAAGTGAAACTTAGCAAGAAAACACTAGTCCTATTCCTAAAGCACCAAAATCTGCAATCAAAAACGCAGATTCAATAGTCTTTAAAAAGCCAATGAATGAGAAAGAAACTATAGAATTCTTCAAGTTCATCAAACACAGCGAATACAGCATCATCAATCAGTTGAACAAGCAAACCACCAAGATATCTGTGTTGCCACTACTATTGAATTTGAAGCTCACATGAATGCCTTACTTAAAGTTTTGAATGAGGCCTATGTCACTCCCAACATTTCTATAGGATAGTTGGGTTGATTAGTGAGCAATATCACTATCGATAATTACATATCTATCAATGATGATGTAATCCCACACGAAGGAAGAGAAAACTACAAAGCCCTTTATATAACCATGTATTGTAAAGGTACCACATTACCCAAAG
>JBBYHK010234236.1:0-30303 GCA_038382065.1 Adansonia grandidieri | reverse complement strand
TTATCCTTAATCCATGTATGAATCATTAGCCTAACACATTTCAAGCACATTTATACATTAGCTTGCATGAATCATTAGCATCTATAACATTTTCTTGTCAAAATATATAACATTTTCTTTGTCTAGACCATTGGTAAAGTTACATCCCCATTCATGTTATGTGCCCCCCTTATATATTTGTTATCTTCCCCTTGTCAACATGCATGTTTGATGGCTATTAAAAACTGATTTTCAAAACCTCCCCAAGCCAAGCATGTTATCCTCAACCAATGAGGACTAGCATGAACTTAGAAGTTTCCTTAAAATTAGCAAAAAAAATCTTGAGGGGAAAATTAAGTTTTCCAGATCTAGAATCTTGGTTAAGTCAGCTCAAATCTTCTGATTTTCCAAAAAAATGGCCTTGCACTCATTCTCGAAATGTTCGTGCCTTGTTTTTATGTCAAAACCTTGAGTGGTATGATCAACAAGCTGTTTCATCATCCCAAACTACTCTAAGGCTATGCAAATGAGTTCGTGATGCTCATGCCACTCTTTTCCTTCAGTTATGCACATTCAAATGTCAATGACTCGAGTTTGGACCCATAAACATAAGGAAAATAAGAAATATCCCCTGCTTTGATTTATCCCCTACTGGCAGCATAATTGTTGCAAATTGAAAAATCACTTTAAAATCCTAAACGATTTTTCATGAATTTTTTTATATTTTCCTCTTAAAGTTTGTTGAATTATCTTTAAAACGATGTCTTATTCACCCCCAAGTCATTTTGGATTTTTCAAATCTAAACTATCTAGAACCTTTGGAATCTAAACATGTATTTTGGTTGGGTCGTTCAAACCCACTAAATGATTTTTCCAAAATTTTCAAACATTTTTGCTAAAAGATTCATGAAATTCCCTTTTCACAAAAGTATCACTTGTAATTTTTCGATACCAAATAAGTCCGAGGTGATTTTTCAAATTTTTACACACCTTGTCCGTCATATGCTCTGCTAGTAGCACAATCAATCCAAACTTGAAAATTTATTTCCTTGGAAAATGACTTTTTAAGGTATTGAGAACATTTTTAGATTGACCCTCATCGAGTTACCTTTTGAATAGTGTCTTGTCCACCCTCTAAAGCCTTCAAACCAATTCAGAATAAATTTAGGAAGCGAGATAGCGAGATGATGTCCCCTATTTTTGGTTATGGTCAAAATTGAGTTATTTTCTCAAGCTTCATCTCGAGACATTCGAATGTCACCATAACACCCTGATCAACCTTGAGAACATGCTTTGACCTCCCCAAACATACTTGACATCTTTACCATTCTCGTTCACAATAATTTCTTTTGCCAAAAGTCATCAAAATGCTCACTCGTTTCTTAAATCCAAAGTTTTCTCAATTTAAGTTTTCCAACTCGACTTCTCTAAAGAGTGTCAGATGTGTCACTCTTGGGGATACTCCAACCCTGACCTTTCGAGGGGATACTCTAACCTCGCTTTTCAAAATTGTCGAGATTGAAAATTCTTCCTTTATCAAAATGATTTGTAATCCACGGGGATACTCCAACCCCAACCTTCTAAGGGGATACTCTAACCCTACTTTTGAAATTGTCAAGATTTAAAAATCTTCCTTTGTCAAAATTATTTGTCATCCATTGGGATACTCTAACCCTATCTTTTTGATGGGATACTCTAACCTTGTCTTTCAACTACAATTAAATTTTTCTCCTTCTCAGACTTCCATGAATATGTCAAACAAATCTTGTTCAATCAAGAAACCTAGATGCATCTCAAAAATTATCGATCTGGTTATTCCTAAATAATCGATGCCAATAGCGAGATAAATTCCAATAGTTAATTCATTTTCTTTATCATTGCATTGAATGATCCATGTTATGTTACTTCATTTGTTGCCTCCCCAACATGATTTCTTTGTGATGATTATTTGCATTCATGTTTTCAAATCATTTCAAATAAAATTAAAGGTAATGTTTCACGTGGGTATCTCTCCAGTGCTCAAAGTGGAACATTCCATTTTCAAAGTAAAATCCAGAGTTCATTTTATTGAAAATTTCCATATTGCCCATCTCTCCGAGGCGTATATGGGATTAAATCTTTTTCATCAAAATTTGGATTTGTATTTCTATAAGATTCATGCATTAAAAGAAGGTTATGTAAAAATAGTAACAAGGTAAGATCGAAAGAATCAAAACTAAGATGAGACATAGCTAGTAAGGTATCGATTTTGGGCATCACAAAGAGGGTTCGTACCTCATCATGCGTAACCAAGTCTCGAACCCAAATGGTGAATCTTTATACTACATAAACCACGAGATCGATGTTTTAAGTTTCATAACTCAAAACATAGGTTTTAATAGGCAACTAATCATGCCTAGCCTGAAATGATCAGTAGCGACTCCATGTGTTGGCCATTTGGTGATGGTCATTCGAGACCAATAAGATGAGTGATTTGTCTTATGGTCCCTTTCACTGTATCATAAGTCGAGAATTCATACATTCTCGTTTTCATTACATCACGAAAAAAAAGTCTCGGTCAAGAAGACATTTTCAAGTCAGAAAAATATTTGAAGTCATACGCACCCATAGATTTATGAGGATCTACCCTGGGGTACGTTGTGACATTGAAATGTCTAATTTGGGTTTATTACATTATTTTTTGGGCATTGAGGTTATTCAAGATGCAGATGGAGTCTTTAAGAACTAAAGGAAGTATGCATTCAACCTCTTAAAGAGAATGGGGATGTCAAATTGTAAAGCTACGAAGACTCCACTCAAGACTAATGATAAGTAGTCTTTGGAAGATGGGGTTGAGAAAGTAGATGAGAAGCATTTCAGAAGCATGGTAAGAGGTTTGATTTCTCTCACACATACAAGACCTGACATTATGTTTGATGTGAGTCTTATTTCTAGGTTCATGCACAGCCTAAGCAAGCACCATCTTAGAGGAGCAAAAAGGATTCTAGGATATGTTTAAGGGATAATGAATTATGGCATCAGATATGTCAAGGGAGGCATAAATGATCTCATTGCATTCACTGACAATGATTTGGCTGGTTCTATAAATGATAAGAAAAGCATGTCAAGTTTTGTTTTTAAGCTTAGGTCAGGAGCTATCTCATGGATGTCAAAGAAATAATCAAGTGTTGCTTTGTCTAGTACAAAAGCTAAATACATTACTACAATAAGCATAACATGTCAAGTCACTTGGTTGAAAAGAATTCTAACTGATTTAAAGCAGAAACAATAACAAGCTATAATCTTATTTTGTGACAACAGGTATGCTATTGCTTTGTCAAAAAATCTAGTGCAACAGGGGAGATCCAAGCACATTGAGATACGCCACCATTTCATTCGTGAATTGATTGCCAAAGGAGAAATTATGTTGCAGTATTGTAAGATAGAAGAATAACCAGTTGATTTGCGTATTAAATCACTAGATGAATAGAAGTTCAAGAAATTTTGATCCATGATTGGTGTTCAACCTTTGTCTTAAATTAAAGGGAGGATTATTGGAGTTAATTCAAGACCCGATCTTTTGGGATTAGTTTTTTCTTCAAATTTCAGATATTATTGTAGTTTAAATAATCAATTTGTTTAGATTTTTTTCTATTTTAGTTAATCAAAGATTGTAAAATATTTGGAATCATATCCCATGATTTCAGGTCTTGAGTCTATTTATAAAGCACTTGTTAGTCTTTTGAGAGCAGGGTGAAAAAGACTAGTTTGAGTGTTCAATAAAAATTATTTAGCTGTAGTCAATCTCTGATCTTGTCCTTGTGAATTTATTGAGTGTTTATTCTTTAACAAAAGAGAATTTTGAATAAAAAATAGTCTGCAAATTTGAAAGGAAGAAGATGAAAAAAATAAAGGAAGAATTCCAAAAAAGGGAAATATAATCAAATAAAGAGAAAAAAGTGAAATATAAGATAATTATTAAAACAGAAAATATAAATTTTTGAAAATATTAAGAAGAAAATTAAAATTACCATTACACCCTTAATGTATAACCTATCATGTTTTTTTCCCTTCACTAAGTTCAGATGTTGTTTTCAAAACAAAAAAGAAAAGTGAAGAACAAGGACTGCTTGTCGAGTCCCTGTTGGCTCTGGACAAAGGCTGCTGGTTGCATCGAGGTGAGAATATGAAATAGTTTATGACCAATGAATATCACCATAAATCAGTCCCCTAATTTCGTTGCTATTCCGGTCATCCTTTGTTTCAGTGTTTGTATGGAGACTAATCTTATCGAATACAATATTGGAGAAAAAGATGAAGGCAAGGAATATAAAGGTTGTTGTTGTTGTTACTTTAGGATTGTATCATTAGATTTTTAATTATAATTGATTGATTTTGGTTATTGGTTTTTAGCAAGAATTCAAAAAATTTAAGGTATATACATATATATGTAGGATGTAATTTTTTAGGAAACTTGATTGCAAAAAATATAGAGATTGATATGTACAATAAGATTCCATGACATAGTTGGTACAAACACTTTATGTAAATAACGCTTCCATAGTAAAAAAAAATTCAAAGAAAGTTTATAGAACTGATTTGTTTCAGATGTAGTGATTATGTCAACATATGTTATCATGTAGAAATCAATATTATCTTGATGAATCAGAGGTCGTTGTATTATCATTATTGGGATATGTATAAGGAGACCTTATTCTATGTAGTAAGATAGGATTAGTTGTTATTGTGAATGGATTTATTGTAGTTTAATGGTTACAACTATAATAGGCATGTTTGAGGAGTGCAAAACATGTGGTTGCTTAATGCCTTCGGATGAGTTGTCTTTCTTTTTCTCAAGAGAAGCACAGTTTTAACTTCGCATGGTCATATGGTGGTCCAAACATTCATATGTCACTATATGTACATTTATTAATGGGTATATACATTTGAGTTTTAACGTTTCCAACATGCATATAATGTGTAAGAACATTCGGATATCAACATAAGGAAATTCAATTATGGTGATTGCATATATCTTGTCCAACCAATGTTCACAATTGCTGTAGGACTTGTTCATATGGTTCATAGCCATACGGCTTAGCGTAGAATAGATATTATGATCTTGTACATTCCTTACTGGCCAGTTATACATTTAGATATAATATGTCATACATTTAGTTATAGTCAGTCATAAAATAAGTTATAGTGGGTCATACATTCATATATCCTAACATGTGCATAAAGCTATGGGTACAAACTTTTGACTCTTAATGTTTCCAACATGAATCTAACATGTAAACGTATTTCATAATCCGAATGCACTTGGTGTACATTATTGCTGAAATGTATATTTTTTACGTTAATTGTTGTGTGCCTTTTGTGATTCTTATGTATCTTGTTCAACGAATGAGCACAATTGATCTCGGACATTTTTATTTGGTTCATTAGTAGACGATGCAGTTTTGGATCGATTTTATGATCTTGCACATTCATTAAAATTTAGTTGTACATTCAACTATTTTTTGTCATACATTTTATTGTAATTAGTTGTACATTTAGTTGTACTAAGATATATATTTAGCAGGTGTTAGTCGTACATTCCTATCTCCTCACATGTACATCAAGGCATGAAAACCTAGTAAGGACTCTTGATGTTCCCCACACGAATTGTATGTGGTAAGCGCATTTCATTATGCACATACCATGTGGTTGGTGATTTTCATGTATGTTGTCCAACAAATGTGTACAATTGCTCTCAAACATTTCCATATGTTTCATGGGTGCACGATGTAGTGTAAGATCAATTTTAAGGTCGTGTGCATTCATTAGAATCTAGTTATACATTTAGGTGAATCAGTTGTATATTTAGTTGTAATCAGTTGTACATTTAGCTAGAGTCAATCGTAGATTCCTATATCCTCACATGTACATCAAAGCATGCACACGCACTAAGGACTTTTGTTGTTCCCTACATGAATCCACTGCGTAAGCGTATTTCATAATGTGCTTACCATGCACTTGGTGCACATTACTTGTGCAATGTAAACTAATAGCATAATTTGTTGTGTGCCTTATGTGATTGTCATGTATGTTGTCCAAAGAATGTGCACAATTGCTCTCAAACATTTCCACACGTTTTAAGGGTGCATTGTGCAGCGTAAGATCGATTTTAAGGTCCTGTACATTTATTAGAATCCAGTTGTACATTTACTTATAACCAGATGTACATTTAGGTGTAATCAGTTATACATTTAGGGTTAATTAGTTGCACATTTAGCTGGAGTTAGTCGTACATTCCTATATCCTTACATGTGCATCGAAGCATGTATACGCACTGAAGACTCTTGATGTTCCCTCCATAAATCCACTGTATAAGCGCATTTCGTAATGCACATACCATGCACTTAGTGTACATTACTTGCGTAATGTACACTAACTACATAACTTGTTGTGTGCCTTACGTGATTGTCATGTATGTTGTCAAATGAATGTGCACAAATGCTCTTAAACATTTGCACATGTTTCATGAGTGTACAGTGTAGCCAGGGATCAGTTTTAAGGTCTTGTACATTCATTAAAGTCTAGTTGTACATTTAGTTGTAACTAGTTATACATTTAGGTGTAATCAGATGTACATTTAGTTGTAATTAGTTGTACATTTAGCTAGAGTCAATCATACATTCCAATATCCTTACATGTACATCGAATCATGCATACACACTAAGGACTTTTGATGTTCACTACATGAATCCACTACGTAAGTGCACTTCGTAATGCGCATATCACGCACTTGGTGTGTACATTACTTGTGCAATGTACACTAACTGCATAACTTGTTGTGTGCCTTGCATGATTATCATACATGTTGTCCAATGAATGCACATAATTGCTCTCAAACATTTCCATACATTTCACAGTTGTAGAGTGTAGCGTAGGATCGATTTTAAGGTCATGTACTTTCATTAGAATCCAGTTGTACATTTAGTTATAACCAGTTGTACATTTAGGTGTAATCAGTTGTACACTTAGTTGTAATCAGTTGTATAGTTATTTGGAGTCAGTTGTATATTCCTATATCCTCACATGTACATCGAAGCATGCGTATGCACTAAGAACTCTGGATGTTCCCTACACGAATCCACTGCATAAGCATATTTCATAATGCGCATACCATGCACTCGGTGTACATTACTTGTGCAATGAGCACTAATTGCATAACTTGTTGTGTGCCTTGCATTATTGTCATGTATGTTGTCCAACGAAAGCGTACAAATGCTTTCAAACATTTATACATGTTTCACTGGTGCACATTATAGCCAGGGATCGGTTTTATGGTCCTATACATTCATTAGAATCCAGTTGTACATTTAGGTGTAATCAAATGTACATTTAGTAGTAATTAGTTGTACATTTAGCTGGAGTTAGTTGTACTTTCCTATATCCTTACATGTACATAGAAGCATGCATATGTACTAAAGGCTCTTGATGTTCTCTACATGAATCCACTGCGTAAGTGCACTCTGTAATGCGTATGCCATGCACTTGGTGTACATTACTTGTGCGATGTACACTAACTGCATAACTTGTTGTATGCCTTGCATGATTGTCGGTATGTTATCCAATGAATGTGCACAAATGCTCTTGAACATTTACACATGTTTCATGAGTGCTCAGTGTAGCTAAGGATCGGTTTTAGGGTCCTGTACATTCATTAAAGTTTAGCTATACATTTAGTTGTAACCAATTGTACATTTAAGTGTAATCAGTTGTATATTTAGTTGTTATCAGTTATACATTTAGCTGGAGTCTATTGGACATTCCTATATCGTCACCTGTATATTGAAGCATGCATACGCACCAAGAACTCTTGATCATTATCTGAGTCTTAAGTTTCCCCTCACAACTAAGTTAGTAATAAAAAAGATTGCAGACAACAACGCTTAGTAATATGAAGGGTATTCATGCAGTCAAGAAGAAGATAAAGGATGCTTTGAAGAAGATGTATGATATTCAGGCCAAGAAAGTGAACACCTTGGTCTGCTGAAACTATATTTGTGGTTCTTAACTACCACATTGTGTCCATGTGGTAGCTTATATATCCAGTAGCTTTCTTTGTCTAGCTCAGAGTTTTCTACCATTTTTATGATCAGTATTGCATATGTTTGTCAAACAGTCAATATTTTGATAGCTATTGGACAGCTTATCTGTTATTAAAAGGCTGCATGTGGGGAGCTGGGAATAGTAATGCTTTGAGCAAATGTACGATATTACTTTAACACTATGTAGTTGCTTATGATTATAGTATTCAATCATGCCCATTTAGTTGTGGGAAAATGACTACTGAAGATGAATATGAAGAATTTCTCTTAGCAGAAACTACTTCCATATCATTCAATACATTGCTGTTGAATATCATTCGTACAACTGATTGCTAGTTATGTTATAAAGTATAATACAAAAATATATGAGGACAAAAATTTTTCATTTCAAACCACATCAAACATATACAGTTCTAGATACAATAACCTTATACAAGCATACAAAAAGCTATAAATGTACATTCCCCTTATATTGCACTGTAGTCCACTGCATGAAATATAGATGACAGCCAAAACATAACCATGATCTTCCTAACTACACCTCTAGCTGCAACATAGATATCTACCACATTTATATTGTATCCAATGTGCCCAAAATTACAAATATTACTTCCAAAATGATGCCAGCCCACGGTCTGCATCCTTCCACCTATTTACAAAACTTTTTTAGTTGGCAGTAAGGCTTACTTAGAGATTACATGGATTTGGTGATCTACATGAAGCATAGTTGTGGCCAACTTGCTTATATTTTGAACATTGTATGGGACGTTTCTTAATGAATTGAGATTCTACTCGCTTCACTTTCAGCCTTCTTGGTGAATTTTTTCGTCAAAAGTGGCTTCAAGGATATATGGCATGCATCCCTATCCGATGGAAGCATACATGGCGGGTTATAAGTTTCAACAAGATCCATGCTTATGGCATAAATCCATTCCTGTGTAACTGATGTATAACAATCCTCAACAAATGCATATATGTATCTATGTTTTGCGTAAATTGATGAAATATGCATGTGCATAAGGCAATCCACTCATTTGCCAAGCTAAGTAGGTGCTTTGTTGGCTAGCCACGTCCATGGCCATGTCCTTTCCTTTTTTACTGACCTTAGCCCTGAAATCGTTGTAAAGAGAGACGTTGAAGTATTTGCCTCTGGCAGCATTCTCCTATTATTTCAGATCCATAGCAGGCTCCGCTTCATTCTTCCAACTTTTGACCTCAGATTTTGATTTATAAAGTTTGTGGGCCAACTTTTCCCTATGCTCATATATGAGGCTAACTATGTTGTACCTCATTTCTTGACCTAACCATGCATTGAATGACTCCATGACTTTTGTTGTTATGTGGTCCTAACGATGAGGCTCGAACTTGGACATCACCCAACGTATAGGTTGGTTGTTTACCACCTATTCAGCTAGCTTTTTTTTGTATATGGCCAAATTATTCATTGCAACATTGTAATTCGATTCCAATCTTGCATAGGCCATTATGTCTAATAACTGAAGCACCTGCTCCTTCATATTTTTCCCACCGGCCATCGCTTTGTTAACTTTAGAACTAAATATTTCCTCAATATGTCGATAATAGTATGCATGGGAGGCTGTGCCGTATATCTCACCAACGACTGTAATGATATTCTATTGCCTATCGGATATCAGGGTAACGGATACATGTCTCATAACATTGGACTTCAAGTTCCCTAATAACCACATTTAATCCTCCAAACTCTTAGAGCTAACCACTGCAAATGCCAAAGAGAAAAGATGATTATTTGCATTAATAGAGCTAACTGACAACAAGGTGCATTTATAAGGACAGCTTAAGTGGCAGCCATCAATAAAAACTGACCCTCTGCCGCCATTCAAAAAATCGACAACGCTGCATCCATACGATATAAACTATTGCTTAAAATGTTGTTTTGAATCGAACGTGCACATGGCAACGTTTTGAAGGTCTACATCTTAAATCTGTTCTCACATCTACGGTACTAATTTGTATGAGTCCTAGGCTTTCCCATGCAACATCTTCATGGAATGCTCTTTGTATAAGCAAGCCTGTATGTATGCCATTCAAATTCCACAATTGACTTCAAATGCTGTCAGAATTTGATGTGGAGTAGTATTAGGCTGTAAATTCAATTTCTCCGCTATGATGGCAGTAGCAAACTTGGACTTTATTTGAGATCTTCCATGAATCATATCTTGAGTAGGTTGTGTTGATCTATGAAGATACCCACTACCATAAATTCTATTGCACCAACATAGATGATCAGAAAAAGGCAAAGAACAGATTAAGAAAGCTAGAGTCAACCATGCTCCAAGCATCCTATGCATTGTTAAATGCCAAGGGCATCCCTTTACCCTATAATTGACACTTATGAATGACTTGCTATATGAAATCCATTTGCCACACTATACTAAAAAAGTTCAAGCCTCAAAATAAGTGCATCTTTGAAAGTTTGACTGCTGCCAATGATCTTATATTTCCAGATGCCGCTGATGAATCGATCTTTCATTGCAATAGACCCTATTGCAATAGCTAAGCTAAAATCCCTTGTACAATTTGCAGATAAAATTATACTAGTTTCATCCACTTTAACAGTGTTTTTATGCGAGCCTTCATTATCCGTAGGTACGCTACATATTTCATGTGTATAATAACTATGAGCTCATTATACTAACGATCAATGAAGCTGAAATAAGGAAATAACAGGGTAAATCTTCATACTGACATAGGGAACACAACATTAATGGCTTGAGTGGATGTCCTCTCGTCTTCATGGGGATCAAAATCCCTATGATCTAATTTATACAAATTTGACTTTTTGTCACTAAACTCTACCAAATCTTTCAAACAGCATCATTCACCAAATCTATGAGCAAAGTTAGGTCAAAGTCTAATGTATATCTAATAATATGATGATCAAGGTTAATCGACCATCTATTTCCAATCTGTTTGCATAATTTTGAGACAATAGAGGTCCCATCAATCATCACTCTAACTGTTGATCGACCATGGTGTTCCACAGAGTTACTAGTAATGATGATCTTGCCATTAATATGTCAATAACAATAAACTCATTTGTTTAGAGTGGATAAAGTCATTGCAAGTTCAGTCTATTATACATAAAATTCTATATGCAAAGGAAGCTCTTCATACACTACATACTTTAACACATAAACTCTTGTTTGAGTAAAAGCTTGCACTGAAACCTTCAAATTTGTTTGCATTCAGCTATGACTTTCTGGGCATTACTTAGCACGAAATATATGACAAATTCCATGAATAGAAATGACCACATTCTACTTTAAAGATATGGTGCATGCAAATAATTTCTAAGAGGACTTCAGATTGTACATAATTCATGCACACTAAATTCAAGGAGTTATGATAGGTAGTCCGAAAGGGGAAATAGCAGATTCAGCTTAAATATTGGGTAGAAAAAGAGTAATTCATGTAGGATGTTATGGTGAAAGGTGCTAAGTTCAGCCTACTCTATGCTGTATGGACAAGCTTACGATGGAAGGAAAAGTGGCTTTTTGATTTAGAGGGAAATTTTCTAAGTACGTAAAGAAGGGAACAGTTCTGTATAGGTAAAGTTACATTCAATTAAAGCAAAGGGGCGTATACATGGACAGTAGATATTTATAGTAGAAGACAATGTGGTCAACTGAATTAGGGGCATAAACATCATACAATAGTCTAACTAGGCTGACCCTAAAGAAACTGGCTTTAACCATAATTTATTATGACTCACTCCATTGCAACTATGATTAAAATCTCTTTTTAAATAATTATAAATAATTATGGATATCTTTTGATTACTGTTTTTTAGGTGGATTTGAATATAAAACCAAAATGCGATAATAAGATCTAATATCTATATACATTATCCAATATAAAATTGTTTTATTTGCATATTACATATACAGTTAAATTATTTATCTATGAATTATGCATTCAGTTATGTAAAATGTATTTATAAAAATTTTGGGTAAAAATACTATCAATTATGAATAAATTGTGAATAAATTAGTAGGGAGCGAGCTCCATGCTTCTTTAAGAATGGGCTCTAATATAACAGAAGAACCGGCCCCATGCTTATCTAGGAATCGACTCCCATATATGCATGGCACCGAGGCCATGCTTCTTAAGAAACTAGCTCCCACATAACCAGGGAACTAACTTCTTTGTTCTTTAGGAACTGACTCCCACATAACTAGGGAATCGACTTTTCTGTTCGTTAGGAACCAGCTCCCTCTTAAAATTTTGCACTCAATAACTTGAGCAACCGGCTCCCCCATAAGATAGGAATCGACTCTATTTCACTTAAGACCTTACTCCCACTTTAGAAAAAACCTGCTCCATATTGGTTAAAAATTAGTTCCCTCATTCTGCTTGAACTGACACCCCTTACAAAATTAAAACTGAAGGGTTAACTCCTTAAAACCCCCCAAACATAAATCCCTTAGGTTACAATCACCATTGCATTTCACTGAAACCCACCAAGAATGAGAATTTTAGACAATCAACATTTTAGACATGGCACCAAAGACTTACATTTGGGAGAGAGCTTCTCAATCGAAACAAAGCCAGATAGTTGATCGAGCAGTAAAGGATAGTAGAACTGACCCCCTTATACAAGCTCTACCTTGGGAACCCATAAATGACTTCAACTTTCTATAGTAGGAATGCCACTTTAATGATCATTTTGGGTTAAAAAGGGTATTAGAAAGAAGACAATTAATGTAAGGATTTTGCAGCAGATTGATTTTCCATACTTTGATACATTAAAACTCTATTGGTTAGGAAATTTACTGGCACCATCGATTTAGTACTATGAGAGATTAGTCTGATTATTTTACAATAACATTGATATAGAAAGAAATGATAATGTAGAAGAACGTTTTGAAAACCTTGTTGAGATTTTGAATGTCAGTTTTTTCCACACATACTTTGGAGGAAAACAAATATTGGTTAGTCTAAGAAGTTTATGTGAGGCATTTGGTGTAGATTATATGCTTTATAGTCAATGTGAATCGTATATGAGGTGGATGCATATTAGATCATGCTAAGGTCATCTTTAAGGACTCATCTTTGCAACATATTAAGACTAATGCTAATAGCCTAAATATACATGAAAGACTATTGCATCTGATAGTAGTTCACATATTGATCCCCAAATGAGGGAAATTCGCCATGATGAGTCCTAAAGACATATGGCTTATGTCTTGCTTGAGGGGAGGCAAAGATTCAGGATGACATTTCATAATTCCTTTAAAAATCAGGGCTGCCTACAATAGTAATAGGAGAATTCTTCCATATGCATCCCTTATATCTGAGTTTCTACTACATGTAGAGTATGTAGCACCAATGAAACCGGAACTTCGGTCTCTAAGACTTATATAATAGGCTGGGCCAGCATGAAAAAGTCTGGCTTTGACTTGGATGGAAGGAATAGATCGAATGCAGCAAAAGAAAAGTAAAAGAAAAGGCCAAACTTATTTGGTCATTTAACGATGGATGTATCAAGCCTACCTCCCAGAGATGAGGATTGTCCAACCACTAGCATGGTATAGGAAAACATAAAGACACTTAGGAAAAGAATGGACAAAATAAAGGAACACATGGCATCATTGAGATCAGATGTGCCGAGCATAGGCAAATAAATTGGTTTTCTCATTAACTTTGTCAAAGATAAGGTTGCACCTAACATATCTACCCAATTTATGGCTCAGGAGTGGCTGTGAATGAAGACATAACTACTGTTGCTGAGAAAAGGTGGTCATGGGATGATGAGGTATGTCAAAGTTCCCTATTACATCTATGGCACTTTAATAATAAGGGTCTTAATTGATGTTAGTTTTCATTTTTCCTTGCCTTTACTTAGTTTAGTTTTGGATTATGATAGACTCTATTACCATATATGGACTGACTAAAGATCTTCACTTAATATGAATAATAGGGACTTAATTATAATTATCGACAGCTAGAGTGAAATAGCAAGAAACTCATTGTCCTTTATGTCAATGGTGTGTTGGTAGATATAGTACGCTCCTTAATGTGTTCACAAAATTTCAAAAAGAGAAAAATCCACTCCTGCATAGGTAAGGCAATCATTCTAGTAGTAGTATTACCTAGCATACTAGTCATCATTAACAAAATGCCATACAGTCAGCTATTAACTTCATTTCCATATTACACTTTTTATAGTGAAATTACATGATTTCTCACAAAGACCATTATGTAAGAATTTCATACGGTTATGCTTTGATACCTTTGGAGTTAGGGTTTAGTCATCTAGGAGCAAGTAAGTTGTGCATTAAATCCTAGCGATAAACTATTGAGACATTAAACCATAATGTCATATGTTGAGACGCAAGAAAAACTTGGAAGGTGTTCTAATGTATTTACTGGGTGATATAAAGGATAGATTGTTGTTTTGTTCGGTAAACCATACCAACTTCGTCCAAATTATGTGAAAAGTATGATAATCAAGTAATAATTTAAATCTAACAGATCAATTTATGATATTGTAGGATGCGTACCACTATACAAAAATGAAATATAGCACAGTGGATAACCCGGTAAAGCCTTAGGGATAAGGGGTATGATGAGTCGATCACATTGTTGGATAACACTCCTTACAAAATATTGCTAAATCTTGGAAGTCATTTCTTGAATAGACCATCATGAGACATGTGACTTGTGTACATAATGAGGAATTCACCATTAAGTTATTTTCCCATTCCTAATGATTTGATTTGCATGATAGCATGATTTTGATGCTTTCAAATGTAATGTTGCCAAACAATGCAATATTTCTATATCCATACAATTTGGGGATAACTCTGACGCTTTATTGGATAAGTTGTAAATTGATTGTGGAGAAATAATTACTATACAATCGATTATTATATGTCATTTATAGCAATATACCATGCTGTAATAACATAATAACTTCTACATGCGTAGCCATTGGGGGATCGCCAAAGGTATATTTGGAGAAATTGGTAGAAACAAAAAATGTCCCAGACTTTGTATTGTAGAACTGATTTGGACAAAACCCTATCACTGAAGGACATAAAGATTGGGAGTTTTACTCATGAGGTATTAGGAGTTTAGGATGAATTGCACTGTAAAGAATATACGAGCATTCAATTAATAAAGCTTATTAAGCTAATCGCTTTCTTCAATTCTTACTTATTGGTTTTGGGTGGTTATACCTATACAGTGAAATGTATACGGTAATAAAAATGAACTTTTAATGTATTGCACAATTATAATAAGTTATAAGACTGTATTTTTCCACTTATTTACTCCCTTCTTTTGAATGGATATAAAGTTTCCATATTTGAAGTTTTTAAGTTGCACACAAAGTTATGGTGTAAGTAGTGTTGAATTCGCTCTGACATCAATTTACACAATTCCAAATTCGCTAAAAACATATATTACTCTAATAATAATAAAAGTATGCTGAGGATAACTAAATACAAAGATGCAAAATAATGCAAACGCACTTATAGTGAAAACTTAATACGCATACGCCCACCCCAGATTTAAACAGCCAAATATGTGTAACCTGGCATGCCAATCCCCTAAATCTATTTAAGCACATCTATCACAGATTTAAGCTTCTACATCACTTTAAGCTTCGTCTCGATTTTGGCCTTAAACTCAATAGTATTTTTATCCATACAACTGATGGGTCTGTTGGATTTCTTTTATAAGGGATTATCATGTCATGTCAATCAATATCTATTTATTGTACATCTATTTATAATGTTCGAAAATGTCATAGTTGTAGTCATCGATCTTAAAATCGAAACCTATTTTCATATGAGTAATCGCATTTTTAATGGTTGATGTTTCTGCTTCCTTCTCATATTCCTGAAACTCACTTTTGACTAAAATATCTATTAAGTTTCTAATTCATGGAGCAATGCAATACGAATAACTACCCTATATTCATTCCCTGTATTGCGTGCAACCTGATAAGTTAGAGTACCATATCCACATGCAACAGCAGCAACCTTGCACATAAGGTCCTGAAAGTCAATTGAGATGATTTTCGTTGGCCTACAACCAAAGACTACAAATAGATGGTTAACAGCACTTACTGTGAACCTAAACAAAAAGGAAAGAGAAAATGGATACGTTTTGAGTTTCGACTCTAATACTGCTACATATATATAGGGTTAAGGATGTGGACAGTTGTGGGGATGGTTACTAGTAGCTACTTTCATTCCATACACCATTAACACACGTTGCAAGTGGATAATTAATGGGAAAAATTTATGGATAAAAAATAAAAATCCATTTTATATGCTTAATATTAATTTGTGTGAAGTGATGCGGTTGTGTTGACTGCAGAATCAATAAATGAATACAAATTGGTTATCTGATCGATTTTAGTCACATCAAACCATTACCCCATAACTACCTTCAATAGTGGTAAGTCTACATTGTATGCCACAACTTCTTGAAAATGCCGCTTCATGTGAATATAATACCCATCATTCAATTGATTAACATTTTGAAATTAACAGTGTATTTTCAAAGCTTTTAATTTAATTTTATATGAATGTACATATGATCATAAATTATTGTACATAGACAACTTACGAAAGGTACCTTACAGAGTAACTAAATCTTTATATGGTAATAATTGAATTCACATTTGAAAATTTTTGAATGTTCATGTGAGAATTTCTAAGTGTACATACTAGATTTACTGATACAAAGACCAAATTGTACGTATAATGAAATGTTCGTACATTTTGTAACATAACACTAGAATTATTATAAGTAAATGTACGTATCACAACCACTATCATGCCAAATCAGCAAAGCTAATTTCTCATAAAGATAAATGTCACTTAACTGGTAAAGAAGGATGTCAAGAAAATAATGACATATCCTATGTACAAATAAATTCTAACATCAAATTTACATATGAGTTTCAAAAAGCCTATATAGATAGTATGGATAATAGCTAATATATTTATCTATTGGTATAAATGGATTAATATCAAGGACATTTACAAGTGCAAGTGGATAACTACAAAAATTGAAAAATGGATTGATATTATACAATATAATTCGCACAACATCCCTGTACATCATTCAAAAAATTTAATCTGTAGGTTTAGTGATCATAAACCTTTATAAACCCTAAACTAATTTCAAAATGTTCATGCTAATTCTATGTACACTTTATACACCCTAAACACTAGTTAACATGCTCAGTACTCTATCCTTTTCTGTATTCCTCGGGTCCAAAATCAAGTGCACTACAAGTTTCAGTCTGTACCTCTTGGCATCAGCCTATAGATAAGCCAACGCGTTTGTTATCACACAAATAACAGTTATGACTAGAAGTAAAAAGCAAATCTTATGCACTGCATACTCACCTGATTCAATGGTGAAGTGATTCGGCCATTCCAACCTTCTAAATGCTTAATAAAGAATACCCCACAGTCATCAGAGCTGTAATACAATGCAAAAACAAGTTAACTCTAAACCCACTATAAACATAAAACCAAAAACAAATGGACCCAAACTAATATTCTGATAAGCAATTAAATATTTACTTGTAATTTGACTGCCAGTCCAACTGGATACATTTTTTCTTGTACTGTTAAATAGCATCTGCGGTTGGATGGTTCCATTCATGCAGCAAAGCATGTAAATACTTCTACTGTAAGTAAGAACATATATCATGGCTGTATTACTATCAACTTTATCCTTAACATATCACCTTAGATGAGGCTATTATAAGTTATGTTTTCTTAGATAGTACCAATTGTCTAGGGAATCAAAAGTGATCCCTCCCTAACCAGGACTTTCTGGAATCAACAACTTCTATCTCAAAAGAGATCGTATTAATGCAATATGCAACCCAATGATTGTTTGCACATAACGACAAGCATATGTAACCATTATATAAAGTATTAAAAACAAATCATATTTATTTACATATAAAAATAACTTAATGCACCTTATGTGCAAACTTGAAACATATAAATTGAGCTTCGACTATTTTAGTATTACACGATTCAACCGCTATAAAATTACCAAAATAAGTCATGACATCATGTTGGCTTATATTTTCTCTAGGATTGTAGTGTAGAATCGCACCTTACATGATAACGTCACTGCACATTACCATTTGCTAACTCCAACAACAAACATTCAATGAAAGTATTCTGATGTATATCTTATCACAAGGTTAAAATCATACTACCATGTGGGAGGTTAGAACAGCCTGACGCAGCTTTGCTTTTTTGCTTGCATAAACTTTCTTCGCATTAATCATGTGTACAAACATCTCCACTACCTGAAATATATGTAGATAAATAAACTATGATGTTCATCATGAAAATATATATGTTCATGCAATGCCATATGTACAAAAGACCAGCTTAACATACCATATTGTTGACCCAACTGGATTTCACTAATGATAACATGTCTGTCCTCGTTAGATCCCAGCGATGCATTTGGTAGAGCCATTCCCTACAACAGAGTGTGATGGACACGTTATAATGTTTTTAAATGTAAGCATAACTAATGTACAATACATATGATGAACTCACTCTAACACCTTTTTCTCAAATAGAACCCCCTCTGACATTCTAACTTTCAAAAGAGGAGGTAGCACATTTACTTCAGAACTACAATCAGTCTCGAATAGTCCAAACTAAGATAACTGGGATCCTTTCATCGTTCCAATGATAGTTATCAGCTTCCTTTACCTCGGTTACTCTATTTCATTTACAGCTTCTTGTAATTCGATTTGATCGATGTGATGATGACAGCTTTGCTAGTGCCATCATATCCAGGAGATTATCTTTGTGCAAGCCCGCAATCTCTTAGTTTCGCTTCATTATCTCCTCAATTCTTAACTTGACCCTTTGCAATACAACCTACAGCATAAGGTTATTGATACCATGCATTAGTTGATAAAGATTGAATTACCAATATATTACACAAAACTGTACAAAACATAGCCAACATACTTGCTGATGTTAATTGTTAACAGTACTTAATGCTTACACTTTACTTGCCAAATAAGAAAAAGGAAAATTAAACATACCATCACCTCTGGATCCAATTGCATGGATTCATTTCCCTCACCACTTTTGTCCTTCACAACCTATAAATAGAATTACACACCATTTATGATGACAATAATTGTAATTGGTGCAAATATTCAGTTCGTTGTTTTAATGCATAACTATTTAACTGATAACACCAAAAAATAAAATAAGCTTCAACGATATCACTACAGTTACTTGCCTAGAACCATATCCACCATACTCTTGCTCTAGCTGTGTATGCCTCTTGACAAATTCATCATCCCATCCACTCATCTGGGACATAGCATAGGTACGTATTTTTTGGATAGGACAATGCTATCCAAGTAAAACAACTACAAAAAAATTTTTAATATTATATCTCCAAGTTAAGCTTACTAGGATAATGTCACATATTGAAATCAGTCACTAAAGCATAATTTTTTAGGCCTGAAGAAATAGGATGCTGTCAGTCAGCCATGTTGTGTGTTTTCTTCCTTTATGCTTCCTAACAGCATCAACCACATGCTTCAAGGTAAACATGCCCTAATTATATGCCTTGATTTGCTCTGGATCAAAGATGATCTTTACGAACTTTGAATTAACCTCCACCCTATAACTTGATGTTAAGATGGACCCTATTACATATAATACAAACAGCCTCTTCCACTCATCTAAATATGTTACAGTGTGTAATAGATCCTTAACATCCGATAATGAACTCGAAGGCAACATCCTACTACACTACACCTTTATCTTATCACTCTCGTCTACAAATTGTTTGATAACATCTACCCCACTAGAGGGAATGCCAAACACTAGTCCTACATTGGCATCCTTAATAGCAATGACATGATTTGACCATTTCAAAGCATTATTTAATGTGTTAAAATGTTCAATCAACCATATACATAATGGATGACGTAAAAAGGTTACTCTCAAACTTAAAAAACCATCAAAATCTATTTCTCTAAGTGTATTCTCCTTTCTATCGTCACTTATAACAACCTCCTTTGTTAACCTAACTAACCTACCTTGGTTGCAATAGGTGCTTTCTTTACAAAAGGGTTGTAATTTTGCACAATCTCATATTAGCTAAAATTGACAAATATTAATACATTCAACCATACAGTCTCAAGAAAAGGAACTTTACCTCAACATTTTATTTTGTTTTCTGCTCTATTATGATGGCTTTAATCCATGTCTGCCTTGGTTTTATGTTGCACCTACAAATATTATGCTGTTATAAATCTAAACCCACATATATATTGACAACAACCTTTTAAAATTAAATTTTCTTTTTTTGGAATTCTCCCAAAAATGAATTGCCATTACCAAAGGTGGAGTGCAGGATACTCCAGAAATTTTTTATCTAATTTTTGTCGAATTAAAAAAAGTGAACAGTTATAAAAGTTGGAAATTTGGATAAAGAGTAAAAAAAAAATAATAAACGAAAAGGTCATCAATTCTGCCTAAATTACAAAAAAAACAGCAAAATGGAGTTAATATAGCTTTGCCACTTGGATAGGATATCTTTGCTCAAAATGTTTGTATATTCATATTATGGAAATAACTAAAAAAAAAATAAAGAAGAAATGACTAGTGTAGCTGTCAACAAATAAAGGAAAAAAGAAAGCAATGAGGAAAAAACAGGTGACACACGGATACCATCAGAAAATAGGGATTCATTGCATATTCTTATTATGGATTTCATTGCTTTAGGAGATTCTTTGGTTTGTCGATACTATTGCAGAATAGAATTTGGAACAATTTTGCTACCTTGTGGTTAGCTTAGGTCTTGTATTGTTTTGGATTATATTAGTAATACTCTTTGGCTTGGCAAAATAAATGTATCCAAATTTATATCTTAAATATCATTATGATAAAATAAAATGTACAAAAATAACAAAAAAATATGAATTTTTGATCTACGTAATTGAATCTTAAAAGCTTAAGGATTTTTGTGAAAGTTGGGATTTTTCTAGTTCGAAATTAATCTCATAATATTAGACAAAACTAATTAATATATTAATTGAAAATTAAATGGAATTAACATAAACCTTTTTTTGACGAAATAAAACTAATAGCTTGTTTGGTTGGGGGAATCCCCTTTTATTATTTAGTGATGAATACTGAATAGTGGTTTGATTCACCAAATTACCTACTCATTGGAATAGCAGTTCAACCTTTATTCCCCCTTTTCTTTAATAGCAATTCAATGGCCCTAGAAAATGGTTATTTCGGCCCTCATTGAATAAAGTTTTTTTTTTTTTTTTTTACTTTTTTACCTTTATACATTTTGACAAATCCCAACACCTTCTCTCTTGCCTTAAACACATGAAAGTATGTAATGCTCAAAAACATAGAAAAGGAAAGAGGAGAAATCTTCTCTCTCCTAAGGGTTTCGGTTTTAGGTAGTCGTGGGGTTTTGAGGCTTAAAATTTAAGGAGAAGGAAGCAGATACAAAAAAGAACATATAAAAAACTAGTGGCCTTTGTAGCAGCAAGGCCAACAGTATGAAAGGTTGCACTTTTGCTATAACTTTGTAAATATAGGCTTAGTTTTTAGGAAAACGAAGTGGAAAATATGATGGAAGAGATCTAAGCAAAGATGTGGGTGAATTTTGGATTGATTCTAGGCTAGTGATTGGTGGTTTTCTGGGAACTGGGTACGACAACAATTTTTTAGGTTTCTTGAGTTTTCGAGGTTAAAGAGGAGAGAGAATTTAAGGTTTCTAGAATGAAAAGTTTTATAGATGGATGAAAAGTCGAAGAACAAAAAGGAGGAAAATAGAGAAAAATTGACTATATTATTTAGAAAAAAAATTTAATAGATTACATATAAAACTATTTTAAATATTATTTTTGAATTTTCTTAAATAATTTAAATATTATTTCAAATATAATATATAGAAAATTATAATTTCATATTCATTTATTTGTTTATTAATAATTATAATTTATGTTTTAATATGTTTAATGTAAATCTAAGACATTAATAAATAATTTTAGTTTTTATTAAATAAAAATATTATTATATATGTTAAGGATAAAATAATATTTTGTGCCTATTCTTTGATTTAATTTAAACAAAATGAACAAAGTAATAGTCTTATTTTTTTATTTTATTCAATCAATTAAATTATATAATACCAATTCTCTTTCTATTTCATTCACCGAATAGTTATACTATTTCTTATTTATTCCACTCTAATGAATCAAAAACTCTCTAAATGTTTTTGATTCATCATAATATTCACCAAAATATTGGATATCTACAACGAGCCAAATTCTTAATTATATGATAAATTGGGTTCTGTTTTCATGCCCGCTCAAGTCGAGGATTCTTTTTAATCAAACTAGCCATTCCACTAACCCTAAAGTAAAACTAGAATTTTACATGCTTACTATGTAAATAAAAATATATTTAAAGAAATAAATTGTGTTTAAAAATTAAATATAAAAAATATGTATTTTTTAAGTGAATAGCTTTTACTAAAGTGGGTAAAAAATAGTTTTTTAAGTGAATAATTTTTTAAAAATGAATAAATAACTTTTTTTAATAAAAAAATGTTTTCATAAAAGTAGATAACTTCAAGGATAAAATATAATTTTATAAATATATATGAGAGATGTCTTGCAAAAGTTTGCATGGACAATGCAAAAGGCAATAATGACCGTTGTGTATACTGGCACAAGATTATAGCTTAAAGGACCATATTCTTGAAGAAAGTATTCAATTACATCTTTCTTATTTTCTGCTTAAGTGATTTAGATGATTGTACTTCCACTGCAACATGCATTACAATTCATCTTAATTTGTTGAAATCCAATTCGAATTAAGTCTAGCAAAGAACAATTACAAGTCTTATACTAAAGCTTAGTATAGAGCCATTGCAACGCAACTAATAAACTAGTTAAAAAAACTTTTATATTGAATATATATATATGGATTTATATTTGATAAGTTAACGGTATATAAATATATTCACCGTCAGTGCATCAAATGATACAATTTCGTTAAAAATTTTTAAAATAAATACAAAAAACTTTATCTTTAATAATAAAATATCATTTAATTTATTAACAATATATATATAACAAATTAAACTATATATCCTACTACTGTTTATCTAACCTGACATTTAATTTACTAATATCATTTAATTTATTGGCATTTAATTTATATCCTGACATTTATATCCTACCACTGTTTATCTAACCTGACATTTAATGAGAAGATATCTAGCTTGACAATTTTTTTAGTTCCAAAATCGGGAATTAAGATCTTTCTACTTTAATTTTATATTAGACTGATGAGTTCCACGTTGAATTAAATCTATGGACAAAATTTTAATGATTTTAAATAGAGTATGAAGATAAATGAAAATTAATTTAAAAATAATTTGAAAACATATAGCCTAGATTATTTGTTTGAAAGTGCTTGCATTCATCATCCTAGAAAGTGGTGCACGTTTATACAAGTGTAGAGCACTCGAAAGGATCCTTTCCTTTAAGACAGGTAGGGAGCATGTAAATAAATAAAGAAATAAATCAAATAAGAATCACAAGGAAAAGCAAGTGAAGCTGAACAAATCAGGACAAATCATACGGTATATTAGTTTGAATTGGAACTTGTAGGAATGTAGTCAAGTTTAGTTATGGCCACATGTGTTCATAAACCAGATCATGACGTTGAGCCCAAGTTTTATGTCATTTTATTAGTGAAAATAATATTAAAAATATATTTTTATAATAATATTTATAATTAAATTTAAA
The DNA here is from genome assembly GCA_038382065.1 of Adansonia grandidieri. Classification (NCBI taxonomy): domain Eukaryota; kingdom Viridiplantae; phylum Streptophyta; class Magnoliopsida; order Malvales; family Malvaceae; genus Adansonia; species Adansonia grandidieri. Next base: position 6,393 of record JBBYHK010234236.1, on the reverse strand, counting down.
TAAAAATAAAAATAAATTTTAATTATTAAAATAATTAATTTGAATTAGATCAATCCGAACTTAAAAAACATATATCCAAACCCAACCAAAATATAGACTAAATTGAAAGAATTGTCTAATCCACCAACAGCTTTAGTTCCAAATATGGGTCAAAGTTTATATAAAAAACTTTTATCTAATTTGAATATATATATATATATATATTTGATAAATTGACGATGTATAAATTTATTCATTATCAGTGCATCAAATGATGTCATCCCATTAAAAATTTTTAAAATAAATACATATAACTTTAATTTTAATAACACGATATTATTTAATTTACTGACAGTATATATGTAATAAATTAAACCAATATATATTGATATATTATCTAGACATCTTACCGTTGATTATCTAGCCTAACATCTTTCTAGGTCCAAAATTGGGGGTGAAAATCTTTCTACTTACTTTAATTTTATGTTGGACTGATGAGTTCGACGTCGAATTAAATCTATGGGTGAAATTTTAATGATTTTAAATTGAGTATGGAGATAAATGAAAACTAATTTAAAAATAATTTTAAAAAATATATAGCCTAGATTATTTATTTGAAAGTGCTTGCATTCATCAACCCAGTATAAAGTAGTGCACATTTATACAAGTGGAGAGTAGTGGAAAGAATCCTTTCCTCTCAGACAGTTAGGAAGCATATAAGTAAATCAAGAATCAAGAATCACAAGGAAAAGCAAGCGAAGCTGAGCAAATGACAACAATCATACTATATATTAGTTTGAATTTAAACTTGTAAGAATGTAGTCAAGTTTAGTTATAGTTAGATGTGTTCATAAATTAAAATAATTTTTTTTTGTTTATATTCGAGCTGAACTAGACTTTAATGTTATTTCATTATTGAAAATAATATTAAAAAAATATTTTTATAATAACATTTATAATTAAATTTAAATAAAAATAATTTTAATTATTCAAATAATAATTTGGGTTGGATTAAATCAATCCAAACTAAGAAAAACATATATTCAAACCCAACTAAATATGAATTAAATTAACGAATTATCTAATGTATGAATAAGTTTAATTATAATTATACTCGCATATCTATACACACTAATTTGCTATCACAAAAGCAAAATAAAAAAAGAAAAAAAAGCGGGGGGAAGTCGATGAGTGGGAGCGGTGGTGCAGGGCACATGGGAATGGGATTATCAAATTATGTCATGGATTTTTGGGAAGGAAAAGGGATAGTTTGGAAATGGGGGTAAGAAAGTAACAACAAAATGGAAGCAGTGGAACATAAGATGACAAAAAGTCAAAAACATACATTAGTTCACGGGTTTGGTTTGGTTTGGTTTTTCCATTGTTGAAAAAGGTAAAAGAAAAACGAAAAAGAGGGTTGAGCAAAGTTCACGGGTTCCCATTTCATTCATTCCTCTTTTCCCCACTCAACAACTGATTAACTTCATCAATCCCATATAATCCAATCCAACCCAAACCAATCGTCTCCACCATTTTCAAAAAACTTTAGCTAAAGTATCATCATCATGTCTCCTGGTTGTAGTTATTGGATCCAAAGCTTGTTAATGGTGGCGTGGTTCTTCTGCTGGAAGTGGCTATCAGCCATAGATATTATTGGGGCGGCAGCTGCAAACATCAACATTTCCAAAGTAGAAGATGCCCAAAACTACCACATCTACTATGGCCAGACCTTCAAAGTCATTAAGAATGCCATTGATGGCAAGAGTTATCTTCTCATACAGGTACCTACTCTACTCTTCTAACTTCTATATGTCTATGTTTTTTATTATCATTATAATTAATTCAAATCAATGGCTACCAATAAACCATTCAGTATGAAAAGATGAACAAAAGTTATATTTCTTTCCCTGCAGTTTCAACTCCCAACAGTTTCTATACATTTACAGACTAGTCTTTTTAATATCTGTCTATTCATTCGTTTTCTATTAGGTGTTTAATACTCTGTTCTATTTCTCCTTTTTTTTTCTTTTTCTTTTTTCCCTCGTCTTTTTCTAAAGACTTGTAAAATGGCTCGAAGGAAGCATGTATTAGGTTTAGGATTGTAATAGTGCAGAACTGTCGATTCTAAACCAAACCCGATAGATCAACACATTTGAATTTATGTCTGATTCAACTTAATTTGAACAAAAAATTCAATAACCCGAATTTAAAAATAACTCAAATAAAAATCATTCAAAAAATTAACTTAAAATAAATTAAACTTAAATTAAATATAATTTTATTTTTAAAAACATTAATTTAATAAAAAACAATAACTATATTATAAATTATTAATTTATTTTAACTTTGTAGCTTGTAATTATCATTTTAGAGTATAATAATATATGTAATTATTATTTTGTATGTACCAATTGATCCTACATTTGTTATCTTCTATCCATCAAAATAATGCAATGACTAGACGTGTATAGATACAGCACAAGATCTATAATGATTTTGTTATGATAATTCTTTCATCTTATGATTAGTTGGAATTTTTTAAATTGTTATTGTTCTTTACTTTTTTTCTGTTTGATAATGAAAGCAGAAATTGTTAAAAGGATTATTTTCGAACATTTTCGATACATTGATCAATGTCTAAGAGTATGAACAAATCCTTAAATAAACTTAAAAGAGACATTACATTCGAATTTGTCAATGAATGTTCATTTCGAAAGAATCTTGCTCAAATGATTTCTTTTTTGAAGGTTAGTCTCAACAATTCTTAAACACATAAGACATATTAAACTAATATGTTAATCTTCTGCTAATAAATCAGAGGATTTAGAATGGAAAAATAGAAATAAAATTTAATTACATATTAAAATAATCTTTTAAATATATAACAATATTTTCAATAAATTAATAAAATGTTATATCAATTTTGATAATCTTATAATAAAATTTAAATTAATGTTATGATTGTCATAGAAATAATTAGCTTAAATCCTATAGCATCTTTATGTTATACATATTATTTAAAATAAAAGTACTATTTTTTAAAAGTATAATGTATTCTCATGTAATAAGGCATAATAGATTTTATTAATAATAATATGCATATTTTATTATAATGATTTGCACTTGTTATGTAATTTAGAGCAAATTATATAATCTTTTATCCTTATAAATATTAGCTCATGGTAAATGTTTTGTTTTCAATTTAAATGTATAATCATTTAAGTCTTGTTACATGAGTTTTTTTAGAAGTACATAAAATAGGTCATTGATATGTATAAGTTATTATAAAAATTTGTACATTATGTAGACGTCCAATTTTGTTTAGGTATTTAAAATATCTTTTAATTTGAATTAAATTACATTTGATTGTTAAATTAATTTACGTCAAAAATTTTTAATTTAAATCTAATACTATTTAATACAAATCCGAGACTAAAATTGCATAAATTAAAAGTTAATTTTTTTTTTATTAAATCAATTTGAAGTTCATCTTTTGAGCATTAAAATTATTTTTGTTATGAATTAGATATTAAATCTTCATTAATTTTTGTGTTTAAATTTGCTAAATGGGTCAAGATTTTTGGATTGGGCCTTGGAAGTTGAAGCCCAAATATTGAAGTCCATTTTCCCTTGTAGTTCTTTTTCTTTTCTTTTTATCTTTTATTTTCTTGAATATTCTCAAAATAAACCAAAAAAAAATAGATAGAAAGGAAGAAAAACATATGAAAATCTTTGATAATTGTCATAAAAGTTTTTGAATCACCAGGAAATTAAAATATATATATATAAGGAGTCACCATCAATCTTTTTGTTTGTATGAGATTGTCCATCTAAGAAAATTTGTCAATTTAGTAAAAATCATAAAATTAATCAAGATTTCTTTAAAGGATAATTTTGGTTTGCGAAGACAAAATTTGAATTTGGGAGTACGATTATGTGTGGAGGTATTAGCACTTCCATGGCACCCGTTTGAAAAAAGATACCAAGTAATTACATATTATTTTTTTACCCATGATAAAATGATCTTAATTTTTATATTTAAAAATAATTCCATTAAATTTTTTTAAAAAATATTTTTTAACATTTCCCATTTTTATGAAAAAAAAGTATTTATTTTATTTATGAAATGAATGAAAATTTTAGATTGAAAATCTCACTAAATATAAGAATACCTTTGATAGTATTTAATAAAATTTTCTCACCTCAAGATTTTACTAAAATCACCACTTCAAAGTTTCATTGAGTTCTATGCTGAAGATTCATATTTATCTTTATGATTCTTATGAATGCATATGATACTATGATTAAAAATATAATGCACATTATTTTAATTTCGATTCTATTCTTTCTTTTCTTATTTTTTTTCTTAGATAAGAATATTTGTGAATAATTATTTTAATTTAGTAAAAATGACTTTTAAACAGTCAATACTAGACCTGCTTATAGGTCGGGTCTGGCTGAATTTGGATTAGGCTTGAGTATGGTATTAACATTAAATATACTTGCCTAAGCTCAGCCCGACCCCAAAGTATGGGCCTCGAATTTTGCCCAAGCCCGCCTATATTTGTAAATAGATAGTCCAAGCCTGTTTAGGCCCACCCATATTAATTTTTTTATAATTTATTATTTTTTAACAATATATTTTTTAAAATTTAATCTTTATTAATTTAATAAATTACTTTTATTAAGTTTATAAATATAAATAATTTAACTTAGTTTTTAAAGTTTACACTATAATATTATATTTTAAAGTTTACACTATAATTTTATATATGATTATTTATATGACAAAAATTACATAATACATAAAATATAAAATAAATATATATAATGTAATAGTAAAATGGGTCGAGTCGGGCTGGGCTTTGAAAGTTGAACCCAAGACTCGGCCCATTTTTTAATTGGGCCTAATTTTTTTGTTCAATCCCATTTTTCGACCCTAATATGTTTATCCAAACCCTCTCAAATCTCAGACAGACTTTCGGGCTTGGACGAGTAGTTCGGTCGTTGAGTTGGTCCGACAAACTCCACTAATCAATTTTAATTAGACATTTTAAAGAACAATTTATACCTCCATTTTTTCTTAAAATTTCATTTTAATTTTTTTTAAAAAATACAGTTTCATCTATTATATATCTACTAAAAATAAATGTTTTTTGTACTTCATCTTTCAATAGACAAAAAATTGTTATTGTTAACATTTGATAGATAATACATATTTTATTATAGATATTTATTAAAAATTATTAAACAATAATATCCGCTTAAGTAAAACAAATATTCAAATAGAAATTACCTGATTCTGCTTAAATCTAAACATCAAATCGAATAGATATTTTTTATTAAAAATTACAATTTTTATATTTATTTTTAAAAAGTTATTTATATTTTATATTTTAATAACATTTTAATTAAATCTTTATCAATTAAACAATTTCTTTAAATTGATATGATTTAATTTTAAAATTAATAAATTGGATATTTGAACCCAAATAACTTGAGTGTCATGTCCAAGTAACCCGAACCTAAAATGGCATGAATTTGAATAACATTAGTATCTGATTGACTTGAACCAAAAATAATTCAAACTCAAAATGACTTGAACCTAAAATAATTTGAACTCAAAATAACTCAAACTCGAACTGATCTAAATTAAAATAACTTAAATTCAAAAAAAAAAAATTAAAAATTTTAAAATCCAACCCGGGCTATTGAGATATTAAGTTTTGGGTTTGGTTGAGACTACTTCAACTGGGTTTAAGCCGGCTTTTAGATTCCACTCATGCCTGCAAGCTCAGCCTAAGTTAATTCCAACCTTAGATGCCTAATCCAACATTTAATCATATATATTAAGTTACATTTTTACTGCTCCATCTATTATCAATTAATTTTAAATTAAATACTTTATTTATTGTCAGATGATATTAGATTAAAAGTTCAATTAAAGTTTAACTAAAATAAAAAATTTAAATTTAAAAAAATTTAAATTTAAAATAATTAAAATCTAAATAATCAAAGCTTAATAAAATTTGAATCCGAAATGTTTGAACTTGATTTTAAAAAAATATACATAATAATTTCATTTTTCATAAAATCTAAAAATTGACCTTGATTAGTCTGAACAAGAATCCAACTCAAATTAAAAAGAACTCAAATTTAAAAAATTCAAACTTAAAAGAATCTAAATTCAAAATAATTTATTCTAAAATAATTTAATTCCTGCTCAATTCAAATTCGAAGTTCACAAACCCACCCAAACTCTTTCTTTGCCGCTGATAAATATATATATATATATATATATATATTACAAACAAAGACATGATTTTAGGACATAAAAGAAAATGGATAAAGAAGACGAACCGAGAGTTTATATTTTCAATCCCATTGCCGTGACTCCCTATTATTATTTTAATC
>JBBYHK010234021.1:0-30308 GCA_038382065.1 Adansonia grandidieri | reverse complement strand
AAATTGCTACTTTAATGACTATAAAAGCCATATAAGATATTAATCATTTAATATATCATGGCCTTAATTAAATTGTGGTTAAAAAATAATTACTTAGAAAAAGAATTTGTTAAGAGTGTAAACTGTGAATAAACTAATTAAGTTTTGGCTTATGCTTAGAAGAAAAGATAACAATTAATAGTGATATAAGTATAATATTTTGAATCTCATATCAATTAAGTTTTGATATTTTTAATTTTTTTTATTTAATCATGTTAGTAGTGTCATGTCACACGTAACATGTACAATAAATGTGTCATGTTCGTGTTTCAGTCACATATAATTATTTATGTTGTGTTCGTGTTCCAGTCACATTTAATTATTCTTGTGCCTAAAATGAGACATGACACACTGTCACGAATTGCCCAGTCTAATAATGGGTATGAAGGACTTGTTCCCCCCTAAAGCAATTAAAAATTTTGTAGAAGCGGTAAGGATAGGTCCCTAAATAATTCCGTCCTGCATGACATAATAGAGAGGACCATTTTAATGATGGTCAAGAATCACAATCAGCAAAATACTACCAAAATTCTACCAGTCTTATGGATGACTTCCATGTATCATTACTATATATTGAAGGCATTTTCTATCCCATAATGATCAATACAACACCAAAAAAGGTAACTAATAAAGTGATTCAAATGGCTATTAGGTATTCGGGACTAGTTCATGCCTAAGGGGCAGAAGTGCAGTCCCTGGAGAATTGCCAAAATACCCTTCTATCATCCTATACAACATAGTAAGCAAAGAACTACTCTAATGACGGTCATAGGCCACAAAATTGACATCAGCCTTCAATAACACAAGTTCCATTAACAACCCTACACCAGATGATAAAAAAAGCTAACCTTGAAATGAGACATATCAAAACTTTTATCATAATAAAACCAAGATATAAAAAAAAAGATAATCAATCCAAGCAAAGCAAGAAGAATCACAGTTCATTCACATCACAACATAGATCACTGTGATACTTCTTAGCAACACATGAGAAGCGTCAAATCAGAGGCTCTAAAAAAATGTACCCTGCGTCTGATGAAGCGCTGAGGTGGGTCACGATTCCTCCTGTCAGTGCGCGATCGGACCCTCACAACATGGGAGTGGATCGCACACGAAACACAGTATTGCATCTTCACATACAGCTTAGGCAGAGTGTATGCTACACATAATTAACCAAACAGTAAATACAAATATAAGCTCTAGAACGAAAAAGTTAGTATATAATTGAGAAATTAAATAAAAATTACAGTCATAGACGCAGGCTTCCTGGATATCCCTAACAGCAGCTTGCTCCACAATGTTCCTCACAAGAAACCTCTTAATGGACTTATCCTTTTATATTCCAAACAAACAAAAGCCAAATGAAAAAAAAAACATTCAGCATAAATTAATAAGAAAAATCAGAAGACCCAGAAAAAAAAACCGATGTAAAAGACCTTGGGACAACATTTGCCACAGTTAGAGCAGCGGATGAACTTGACATGGCCACGACCATGCTTGTTGCGGCCACCGTTCCTACGCTTGAAAGTCTACAAAACAATAAAGCTACAATATTTGTGAAAAAAAGCACTAAACACTAAGTTATGATAGAGATCCAGATGCAAAAGTGGAGATCAAAAGGAAGATCTGACCATGATTTGGGGAAAGAAGTGTAGATTTTGGGGGCTCTCCGCTTCCGCTGGTAACTAGGGTTTCGGCTCTGGGAGGCATACTAGGTTTTTGGGAAAAAAAAATGTGCTTTTATAGTCGGGAGTGTCTAATAAAACCCTAAATTTTCGTTCACAGGCTTCCCCTGTTTTCATTCTTACCCCGAACTTTTCAATTATTTACGTTTTTAATTTTTAGTTGCCCAACCGAATCACAATTAATTTTTTGGGTTTCTTTTAGGTTTTTTTTTTTTGGGGTAAAATAATACCTTCTATTTTTTATTTTCAAGTTTAAGCTCTTCCAAAATTAATTTTTAAAATAGGTTTTTTCATTTATGGTGAGAAATCGTAAATCAATGTCGATTTATTAATACACATAGAAATCGACAAATCTTGTTAATTGTGAAAAATTGATTATTGATTAACTGATTTCTCAATGATACGTGAGAAATCGGCTAATCAATAATTGATTTTTTACTTGCTTATAAAAAATTTATTGTAAAGAAATTATAAAGAAATCATGCAAGTCAACTAATAAGAGTTGATTTCTCGCTTGTTCTTTTTTTTTTAAATGATGATGAGCTTACAAGAATACGAGCTTAGATGACATCAGCAAGTAGTCAAGTGGGTTTTCATGCTTTAGTAAGCATTTGGCAATTGTATTAGCATCAATCATATATATATATATATATATATATATATATACACACTTATCTTTTCTTCAGTCTCTTGCATCATGAAAATGTCATTGAAGTTCTCCTAAGAATGCCAATGCATGTTTCTTTTCAAAGGAGCTTGGTTAGCTATGATGAACATGCTAGCGACCTGCGATCCCACCAACGCTCACTACATAATAAGCTCTAAAATTTTCAACTTGCATAATGGGTCTGAGTTTAATGATGTTTTTGATATCTTTTGTGACCACATTTTCGATGTTGACTTTGAGTTGTCGAAAAAAAAATAAAGGAAAGTTGCTCAATGCATCAGGCGTTCCACCAATTTTTGGTAAGGACTATCTTTGCCAATGTGGAACAAGGGCCAATTCCAATCCTCGAGCACGTAGTTAGATAAAAGCTTGGTGTTGATGAACCTAGAAGATGTATTACATAGGTTCACAGTTGATGCTACTTGTACCTTAATTATAGGCTATGACCTACAATTGCTCTTCATTGAATTCCTTCAGGTTCAATCTCCCTAGCCTTGGCTGATGTAGGGGAAGCAATATTTCTATCTCCATGGCCAGCCACAAAGCATTATTAAGTCACAGAAGTGGCCAAACATAGTGTTGTCGGAATTAACCACGTAAGTGCACGTATCGCAATAAGTAATATAGTGATAAAGTAGAGTGTCGATCCCATGAAGAATTGATACTAAATTTGTTAAGTACGAAAATTAGAATAGCTTAATCTTATTAAAAAAACGCTTAAAAATTACTACTACTACTACTAATAATAATAATAATAGAAAAAAATAATAGAAGCCTAGGATTCCAATTTCTCTTAACCCTTTAATTGAATAAAATCCTACTTTCTTAACTTAACTAATGACAATGAGTTGTTAACATAGAGTTCTAATTTATTTATAAATATCTTCCGATAGTCTCATAAAAATATCTCTTTTAATCAATTTACTATATTCCTATGCAAATTAAATTAAAAGAAACTCATTAGGCTTAGATTCTAATTTGGTTACATATAGCATGCTCGTATATTCCTATCTAACATGCATATCAATTCAGCCTAATAAATGAACATGAAACATATGTCACTCAATCCAAGTCTAAACACAAAATTCTTTTTTCCAAGTTTATTAAGATTACCAAATTAATCTAATTGGTGATTAGACAACTATAAGCATTACGAACAAGATTGAACAAACAGCTCAAATGTCAGTAAATCAAGAAAAGAAAATAAAATAATCTAAATTACATATTGAGTTTCATTGCAACCCTAGAAAAAAAATCTAGTTCATAATGAATATAAAACCAAGGAGTTTCACCATCATAAATAATACAAGAAAGATAAAAATAATAAAGAAAAAGAGAAAACTAAGATTGGTCAAATCTTTGATCTTCAAGTTTCTCCAAAATCTCTCTAGCTTCTTGAATATTATGGTGGCTTCTCTCCTCTTTAGAAAACTAGAGAAAAATAAAATTATAGAATATCTGAGATTTCTATAATGTCCTTAAGCCTAATCCTAAGATTATTATTTATAGGCAAAATTCTGAAGGTAAAAACTTAGTCTCCAAGTAGCTTGAACATATTATTTTTGAAAATTGTCAAACTTAATCACATCGCTTGATTGTGTCCACTTTACTTCTTGATTAAGTTGTTTTACTTTTAGAAACTCCTTTAGGTTTTGACCTACAAAAATATGAAAAATATTTAAGTAATTAAGCAATTAAAATATAAAGAAAGTAGATAATACTAAATTAAAAACTACTAAAAATAAATAAAATTTAAATAAAATAATACTGCTATAAATAAAATTTAAAAAAAATTTCTAAGATTTTGCTAATTTAATATGAATAATGAGACTAAATAACTCTATCTTATAGAGTTATCACATGGGAGAAGAACATAACTATAGAAATTCTTAGAAAATTATTGATGACACTATGACTAAATACATATACTAGTAAAGAAACAAACCGAAGAACAAACTGAACAAAGAATTCATGTCAAAATTTAATGAAGAGGGTGTTGATATCTTTGCTTGCATGGTTTTGGTCAATGTTTTTTTTCCATTTTTTCTTGCCTTGATAGCCTTTACTCTTGTGAGCTCATGATCAATTTCTTTTTAATAATCAAGTGAGAAATCAGCTAATCAATAGCCAATTTCTCAATAATTTTTTTTTATAAGCAAGCAAGCAATTGGCTATTGATGATAAATTGGCTAATCAATAACCGATTTCTCAATCATTTTCTTTATAAGCAAATGATAAATTGGCTATTGATTAGCCAATTATTCATGTGCCATTGAGAAATGATAGGCCAATTTTTCACAATTATAATTTGTTGATTTTTTATGTATAATTAATAATTCAACTATTTATTTACCGATTTCTCATCATAAATTAAAAAAAAAAAGAAACCTAATTTAGGAATTACTTTGGGAGAGCATAAACCTGGAAATAAAAGATAAAAATATTATTTTAATAAAGAATCTTACTTTTAATCTAGCATAAATTTGATGAAAATTTTGAACTCAAAAAAAGAAAAAAAAACTTTCTACTTATCTAAATATTTAGGTGCAAACCTGGATTGTTTCACCACTCTCCCAAAAAGTAATAATAATAATAATAATAATAATAATAATAATAATATATTAAATTTTATCATTGGTTTATTTTTTAAAAGTTTTATTTTTATCCCTGATTTAAAAAGTCAACTTTTTATAATTAAAATTTTCAGAGTTTTATTTTTAATTAGTAATATTATAAGTTCAACACTTTATTAATAGATCACATAATTTTTAGCCAAAAAATTAAATTTTCATCAGTAACTTGTTTCAAATTCAATCATCTATCTAATTTTTTGAGAAGTATCGATTAATAAATGATTTCAAATAAATTCAAAAAGTCAAATATGAAAAATAAAATATTAGAAAAACTTAATGACTAATGATATAATTTACTCTAAATTATTAATTCATATGAGAAAAAGAATTTTATTATCAATAATTTACTTACGTGATCCATAGATAAGCACTGTGTCAGGATTTTTATGTACGGGTTAAATATATTCGCGAATAATACATTAATTTTGCACATTAGCATTCTGTCATTTTAAAGTTGAACCTAGGGACAGGTTAAGCTTAAGATCGTAGTCTAGGTCTTTCATCTAAAACTTATCAAGAAATCTTTTCAAAGTCCAATGTTACTAGCCGTGATTTGGCGCATTGGCATTCTATCAATTTTAAGTCAAACCTAGAGATAGGTCAAGCCTAGTATCGTATTCTAGTCTATCATCTAGAGCCTATCAAGAAATCTTTTCGAAGTCTAATGTTGTTGGCTGTGATTTGGCACATTAGTATTCCATCATTTTTTAGTCGAACCAAGAGATAAGTCAAGCCTAGGATCGTAGCCTAGGTTTTTTATCCAAAAATTTCAACTTCATCTTCCGTAATTTTGAAATTGTAGCCAAAATTCTAGCGTGATATTGATTTTAATATTTTCATCACAAGAACATGAAGCAACATCAAGTATACCTCAGACAAAATGGTGTTGATGGATCTTTGCTTTGTTTTTGATACTTAGCGATAATGAAATAAAGGCAGCTATAGACATCCTATCTGTCTGGGTCAATTTACAAGGCATCAAGGTTATCAGTCAAGGTGTCATCAAGGTCATTTGTGCAAGCATGGGATAGTCATCCATCATTCCTAGTTAAGATGAAGTGTCCAAAGAGTCAAAGGTATGAAAAATTGATATTTTTGCGTACAGGTCTCGATAAATAGCCATAAGGTATCGATATAAGGCTTTACATCCTCCAAATCTTAAAATCTTAGTGTCGATACATTTCTAGTGATATTGATACTAAGGGTGTTTGTATCAATACAGACTTATGTCATAACTAAAATCATGATTTTTAGCTAAAATGTATCGATACACAAGTGAGAGTATTGATATAAGCCTTATGGTATAAATACAAGCCATATAGTATCAATACTTCTTGGAATTTTTGCTTTTGGTATTGATACGGGCTTTAAAATCTTGATATTGGAACTGATACAGACCACTGAATTCTTAAGATTGAAAAGCAAATTTGTTCTAAGTATCAATGTAGAACACATTGTATTGATACACCAAGGCTATTTTTGGCTTATTTTGGATCTTTAAAAGATAGCATTTCGATGGATGTAATCAATTTGAACTCATATAATCTATAAAAACTCATTAGTTTGCTCATTATTTTATTTCTATTGATGGACTCCACATCATTCATTATTCTTGGAATGACTTTTCTAGCTTATTATTTTAGTTAAACAAATTAAGGCAGCTTATATATTAGCCTCGGCTATATATATATATATATTATAAAACCAATTGATAATATGAAATGACATTATGTTTAACTTTTATGTTAATTATCTAACATTAGAGGATATTTATGCCATTAAATTTCTTTTTGCAGTTAAAGTAAAAGGTATTATTTTAATTTTAATTTTTATTTTATAGATAAATGACCTAAAGTCTCAAAGCTCATAACCATTGTAAAAAGATATACATATTTTTCCCACTAAAGTCTTTCACACAAGAAAGAAAAGAAGTGCTTGAAGAAAGCCTAAACCAAGTGTAGCATATTGGAATCATTTCACCTACTACAAAATAGAAGATGAAGATAAAGCAAATTGGAATTCTTGTGGCAACAATTACAAGATGGAAATTAGATCTTCTACAGCCAATCTAAATAACCATTTGAAGACATGCTTTAAAAAAAAAAGACCTTGAGCTAATACCTTTAATGCTAAGCAATCAGAATTGCCATTTGCAAAAGCTAGCCAAGAAATAATGGATTTGTCAACTTAGGGGTTTAAATAAGATACTATTAGGAATGCTTTGATTCATATGATTATTACAGATGTATTACCTTTTAAATTTGTAAAGGGAAGGGGTTTAAGTTTTTTGTTTTTAGAGCATGCCCAAGGTTATCTGCCATTTCATTGTAATTAAAAAGAGTTGTCTCGATTTGTTCAACTCAATGAAGAATGCATTGAAGAATTCTTTTCAAAAATGGACAAATAAAATTTGTTTGACGACAGCCACTTAGACTTCATTATAAATGATATCTTATATGGTTTTGATGGCATATTGGATAAAACATGAATAAAGGTTGCATAAGAAAATTATAAACTTTTACCCAATATCTGCTTACAGAATAGAGGACTGAGAAGGTCTTTGCTATGAGCGTTCTTCTTAAATATTTGAGAAAGAAATTAGTTATTGATGGGCATGGTAAATACATACATATGAGCCATGGTACACATAATATTAATCTTATCGTTTAAGAAGGTGTTAAGGATGCTTCTATATTTATGGATTGAGTTAGAGGAGATGTGAGATATATTAAGCATCACCATCAAGGTTGTTAAAATTCAATCATCGAGCAAAAGAAAAAATGATAGATAATAAGGCTCATATGTGTTTAGATGTGCTTATGAACATATATGATGTTAAATGTGGCAGAAAAGTATGAACATGCATTTGATGCATATGCTTATGATGATCATAACTTTTTTTAGACCTTACTGCTAGAGATGGAGTCCCCCTATATGATGATTGGTAAAAAGTTTGAAGAGTTGCAAAAGTGCTAGAGCATTTTATGACTTCCATTGAAAGTGTCCAGATCATTGCATGTCATCTCTAATTCTTTCTTTGAAGCAATCATAGATGTGCATTGTTTGCTCAACTAGTGGCTAAATTATGGATATTTAGACATTATTTCCATAACTTACTTAAAAAATGAAAGACAAGTATTATAAGTACTGGGCTAATGCAAAAAGGATAAACATGCTAATTTACCTCGCAGTTATCTTTGATCCACGATGAAAAATGTACTTTCTAGCATTTGGGATCAACTTGCTTTTTCCTAATATTACAGATGACATTATAAGGATGGTCAATAAAGAATTACATAGTTTGTTTGATGAATATTTTACCATTGCTAGGAAAAGCTAGTTCATTGGAGGTAAATCTAGTATTTTTACTAGCACTTTCATTTCAATTGAAATAGATCAATCAAAATAGAAAACATGTTTTTTTTTTATGCAACAATATATTATGAAAAAGCAACAAGTTGGCTTAGAAAGTAATTTTAAGTTAGATAGGCATTTAGGTTAGGATAATGAAAACAATAACTTGATTTATTTGATTTGTTAGTGGTAGAGTGAACAATTCAAGATTCCCCATTCTTGCACAGATGGCTGCAGATGTGTTATCTATTCGTATCTCACTAGTTACCTTAGAATGTTCATTTAGCATAGATGGATGTGTTCTAGACAATTCTAGAAGTTTTTGACTCTTTCGATGATTAAGGCTTTAGTTTGCACGCAAGATTTCTTTGAAGATCTAAGGATCCTACAAGTCTTGAAGAGTATGTCGAGAAACTTCAAACTATTAAAGATGATAAAAGATCTAACATGATTAATAAAGTTAATTATTTGTTTTATTTATTTTAGGAAGCGTTCTCACAATTTAACTAACATTTTTTTTTGTTTTAATTGTCCAAAATTGTTAAGATTACCCATATATGAAGATGGTAATAGACATTGTCAGCAACATGCCTCCTACCTAATCGCGAAAGGAAATGCGTATCAATTAAAAACTTTTCTCTCGACAAGCAAGTGTCCTCTGGCGGGGACTTTTCTTTTTTGATGTGATAGGAGAAAAAAAATACGAGTTCTCAACTCTTGATCATTAGTGAAGGGACCATTGGATGAATCGCTCGTCTAACTTGTCTTGGATGGTCACCAAGAAATGGCCAACGTTTAAAGTTGCCACTGATCACTTTAGGCTAGCATGATCGAATGCTTACTAAAATTCACATTCCCAGTTTTGAAACTTGAAAACTCGATTCTGAGGTCTAGATGATCTAGAGATTCATTGGTTAAGTTCAAGAGTTGGTTACGTATGGGAAAGTACTAACATCCCTACTACACAATAAATCAGTACCTTTTTAGCTATGTTTAAACTTAGTTTCGATTTCCTCGATTTTATTAGGATTAAACTTAGGCCATGGACATTTGAACATCCATGGCAGAAAAAAATGAGTGACATGGGCTTCACGAGCTCATTTACATAATTTCAGAGCAGTTTGGATGATGAAACAACCCATTGACCATATCATAAACGTAAGGACTCTAGGCAAAAATATCAAAGAACAAACAACTTTGAACAATAAAAAAAGCATTTCATTTTTTGAAAATATAATATTTAACCTTAATAAAACATTAAATCCAAACATGGAAGACTTGATTTTTCTCCAAGATTGGGAGACTAATGAATAGAAGACCTTAAGTCCATGTTAATCTCTAATTATTAAAGCTACCATGGCTTTAACTTGGGGGATTTTGAAAAACATATTTTTGACAAAATAACAAATAAGCATTTTGACAAACATATGATGAACTAAATACGAAATTCATGATATTAATCATAAAAAGCATATTCAAATAAGTAAAGAAGACATTTAGACATGGAAAATAATAACAACTTGCGAAGAAATGAGCATAAAAATGCACAACTATGTTAGCTTAAAGGATGACATCAAGAAATATGCCATGAAAATGATATAAACATACTTAGACAAAGAAGAACAACTTGCTAGAATTTCATGACAACATCAAAACACATTTTCAAGATGAACCAACATGTCAGAATTAGGAAACATATGGATGAGTCAATAAAACATGAAAAAATCCTAAGTCTACCATAATGAAGGCCACAAAATACATAACAATCCTAAAACAAGGTCAAGGTTAGCATGTTAAAGCTTACTAAAATGATAGAAATGCAAAAACAAGTAGATGGGGAAAGAGAGGATAAGGAATTACCCAAAAACCTTGAGAACCTTGTTAAGCACAAAAGGTTTTAAACTTATAGCTCACATTCTTGCCTTCCCATATTGATTTAGCAAAAAAAGGTGGCTAGGAATGAGCTTAAAATTTGTTATATCAATGGTGGTGTTTTTTAAGGAGAGATGATGGTTATGGGGGGTTTTTGGGGAGGTTAAGGAAGAGATATAGGAATAAAGTTTTTCAGAGTGTGTAGCTGATGTAAATATATGTAAAGGGTTTCTCTGGTTGAGTTCATAACATATCTTATGTAGGATTTAATTTCAGGCATTAAAAACGTAATAATAATAGGGCATTTATGACATTCATAGTTAACAATATGTTGAGTTGTTGTACCAAGGAGTAACTTTTTAGCATTTCATTGGTTAATGTATAGGTTGGCAGCAGCAATAAACCATGCATGAACTAACATAATGAGCAGAGTCCAGTTTGCCCATGATTAGCCCACATTATAGCAGAAAATGCCTTTATGACAAACTTAGTGGACCACTCAAAAATATTGTGATTTAATGCTTAAAGCCAAAAAATGAATTCCATTTGATTTATATGAAATTATATATGATTTATATCAGAAAATGCCTTTATGACAAACTTAGTGGACCACTTAAAAATGTTGTGATTTAATGCTTAAAGCCAAAAAATGAATTCCTGTTTTAGGAAAAAGATGTGATCAAATCTAAGTTTTAATGTTATGGTATGAGGGGAGCAAAATGTCTTGAATAAGCCAAAAATAGCCTTCGTGTATTGATACAATGTGTTATATATTTATATTTAGAAAAAAATTGCTTTCCAATCTTGAGAATTCAATAGCCTGTATCAGTACAAGTGCAAAATTTTACCTTCTATTATCGACACTTTTAGGCCCATATCAGTACCAAAAGCAAAAATTCCAAGAAGTATCAATACTATATGGCTTGTATTGATACCACAAGTCTTATATCGATACTCTCACTTGGTATCGATACATTGTAGCCAAAAATCACGATTTTAGCTTCAACATAAGTCTATATTTATACAAACACCTATGGTATCAATATCACTAAAAATGTATCAGCATTATGCCTTTTTGTACAGATGCCGATAGCAAGATTTCAAAATTTGGAGGATGCAAAGCCTTGTATCAATACCTTATGGCCATGTATTAAGACTTGCATGTAAAAATGTGAATTTTTCATACCTTTGACTTCTTAGACACCTTACTTTAGCTAGGAATGATGGATGACTATCCCATGCTTGCTCAAATGACCTTGATGACACCTTGAATGATGGCCTCGATGTCTTGTAAGTTAACCCACATAAAATAGGATGTCTATAGCTACCCTTCTTTCGCTATCGCTGAGTATAAAAAATAAAGCAAAGATTGATAAACACCATTTTGTTTGAGGTACCCGTGATGTTGTTTCATGTTCTTGTGATGAAAAGATGAATATCAATATCACAACAGAATAAAAACAATATTTTAGCTATAATTTTGAATTTTCAAAAGATGAAGTTTAAATTTTTAGATGAAAAACCTAGGCCACGATCCTAGGTTGGACTTATCCCTTGGTTTGAATCGAGAATGACAGAATACCAATATGACAAATCATGGCCAGTAACATTGGACTTTGAAAAGATTTCTTGACAGGTTTTGGATGATAGATTAGAGTGCGATTCTAGGCTTGACCTATCCCTAGGTTTGACTTAACAATGATAGAATACCAAAGAGCCGAATCATGGCTAGTAACATTGGACTTTGAAAAAAGTTCTTGATAGTTTTGGATGAAAGACCTAGACTATGACCTTAAGCTCGACCTATCCCTATGTTTGACTTAAAAATGATAGAATGCCAATATGCTAAATTAGCACTATTGGACTTTGAAAAGATTTCTTGTTAAATTTTGGATGAAAGACCTAAACTACAATCCTAGGCTCGACCTATCTTTAGGTTCAACTTAAAAATAACAGCATGCCAATGTGCTAAATTATAGCCAGCAGCATTATTTTGAAAAAACTTCTTGACAAATTTTCGAATAAAAGACATAGACTATGATCCTAGGCTTGAACTATCCTTAGGTTTGACTTAAAATGACAACATACCAATGCACTAAATCATTACCACCAACATTGGACTTTAAAACGATTTCTTAATAGAGGTTTTTGGATAAAAAACCTAGACTACAATCCTACATTTGACCTATCCCTAAGTTTGACTTAAAAATGATAGAATATGAATACGTTGAATCATGGCTAGCAACATTAGACTTTAAAAAGATTTCTTGATAGAAGTTCTTGACATAAGTTCTTAAAATGGGCCAATTAGTTAGATCTAACCTATTCTCATCACTGGGCATTGACTTTTAATGACATGGGTCAATTAGCCTGGACTTACCTACCAATATAATTAGGCTTGAATCTCTTGACAAGGGCTAATTAGTTGGAACTAGCCTACTGACATCATTAGGCTTGACTAGCAAGAACTAGCCTACTAGCATCATCAAGCTTGATTTTCTTGAAGGGCTAATTAGTCGAAACTAGCATTTTAGCATCATTGGGTTTGGCTTCTAATAGCATGTTAGAGAGATAGGGTTCTTACCTGAGTGACCCTTTGATTTGTTGATTTTTGATGTTAAAGGTTTTTACTAAGAAGTTCTTCATAGTTCGACGATTCTACTTAGCATGATGCTGACAGATTTGTGTTATGTAATGGTAATATGGATGTATAATGTGATGAAGTGAATGCAACTTTCTTAATGATATGACTACATGATTCTGACATAAAGTCCACTACTAGAATAGACATTTTAAGTTGTCTTTT
Organism: Adansonia grandidieri; assembly: GCA_038382065.1. Classification (NCBI taxonomy): domain Eukaryota; kingdom Viridiplantae; phylum Streptophyta; class Magnoliopsida; order Malvales; family Malvaceae; genus Adansonia; species Adansonia grandidieri. The sequence continues at coordinate 17,252 of JBBYHK010234021.1, read as the reverse complement.
TGATTGAGAGCTCTGAGAACTGTTTCCTTGATGCCATAATTTGAAGTGTTAACTTCAAACTTGATGGGCTTTATGATAATGATCTTTTTTGGATGATTTGATCTTGGTTAGTTGTAATCTTGACTTATGGTGCCTATGGTTTTTGTAACAAGGTGAGAATTTGGATGATCATGTTTCTTGACTCAAATGTCTAACATCTAACGAATTAAGGATTTATATTTCTGGACTCAAGATATGTGATGGTCTTTGACAAAATAGGTTGGTTTTGTTAACAGTTTGAGGATTGGGTGGCTATTGCTTATGTGTCTTAACTAGTGTGCTTAATGTTTGAGTCTTGATAGGATTTTTAACTGAAGTGCATGAATTTGGCTTGGGTTTAATGGCTTGTCATGATGAATGACTTTTGAAAACTGAGAAAAGTTGACATATGGCCATGACTGGCATGCATTGAGGGTAAGGGGTTTATGATATTGACAATTAAGGTGCGAAAAAAGCTCCTTACGTTCTTCTTATCTTTTCAATATAGTATTAAGAAATCTTTTTGTGAATTTTATTTTATTATCAATTATTATCAATTTAATGACAATCATAATGCAATGCAAATATGATGAAGGGGTTAAAAAGAAATAAGATAGTATTTCATTCATGATAAAAAAGATGATATAATTTTGTTTACATTCAGAAAGGTATAATGACAATAAGGTATTTTTAGATGATTGATGCCTTTGTTTTATTCAATGCATCTCTGGATCTTTCCAGAACTATCCACATGTCTGATATGAGCCAATCTTTTAAAGAACCCTTAGGGTAGCCGTGCTATTTTGTAGCTGCCCTAGACTTAGGTATTTCTTCTATATCTCTCTAGACTTAGAATAGGTTTGATTTGGTTGAAGTTTTCTTTGATCTAAGTTAAAGATTGATTTAATTTAACTGAGGTTTTGAATTAATTTACATAGCTAAGGTTAGGTGAGGTTTAATTGAGGTTTTTTTTTATAGGTTTTTGGGTAAGATCTAGTTTGCTTTAAATAAAGCTCGATTTGAGTGCGAAATATTTACACGAAAAAAGGTCAAGAGCTTAAAATATTAACAAATTATAGCAAAAGATTTTTAAGGCTGAACAAAAAGGTTAAGGTTTGGACTGGTTATTGATATAGGGTCAAAAGTCAATGTGAAATAGTCATAGGTCTAGATTTTTGAAAACTAATCAGGAAAAAAAGATAAGCATTCCTCCATTTGGATTTTTTGAGATGTTGTCATGACACTTTCTTAGTTTATAGATGTGAAAGTTTGACAAGTGCCAATCTTGGCCAGTGACCCTTAGCTTTCGGGAGGTTGTTCGAAAAAGCCTCTTGGGTAAGTGTTAGTCTTAATTGATGGGTATTATTTTGGGAAGTATTTTAATGGAGGTTTCAAAAATTAGACCTTTTGTCTTGACTTTTGAAGGTTCTAGACATCTTAAGATTTTAAAAGTCTTGATAGCCTTCTGATTAGATGAGATGATTTTCTCTTTTGTACCTATTTGGGCAGTACCAAAGATGACTTCAAGATTTTCAACTTTGCTCTAAACTGTCCTTTTTAGGTTTTCACCCTAGAGCTTTATTCTTTCCTTTCTTGACTTCTTTTTTTGGCTACTTTGTTATACCCCTCAAGAAAACTTAAAATTTCTTAAAAGAAAAATTTCTCGAAGAATAGGGTCATTAGTTTAAATAGTGCGATCGAGACAAACTTTTCAAGGTATATAAGTTTAACGTTTTCAAAGAAAGGTATACAAGCCCAAGTTCAGTGTTTAAGGGTGATCGGATCAAGGATCATTTCTTTTCATAGCTCCCTCTCTCTTGATTTGATCTTGACTTTGACTTTTATTTGATCTGATTTTTTTTCTTTATTAACTTTGATTTTGATTTTAATTTTTTCTTAACTTTTTTTTAAGGGAATTTTAACTTTGATGACTTTATGCATCTCGTTTTGCCCTTGATGCTGGGTATTTTGATAACTGTAGAAGCATGTATCTACCCCACTTCCATTAAAAGGCTTTCGATGCCTCCCAGGTGATCTTTCATAAAGATTTTTGAAACAATGAATTCCTTAGGCTTAAAGAGGGTCACAAGGGGAATTATTTTTTAAATTGTGAAAAGATGAAAGAAAAAATGGTTGTCTTTCATTGTGAGCATGACCATGTAATCTAAAGAGTTATTCTTCAGGACAAAGTTCTCTTAAACAACATGTTGAATATCTTAATCACATGATGTAGAATTCCATTCCATTTTATTTTTTTCTTTCTTTCTTTTCCCAAGTGCATGCCTTGATTCATTTTTCTATCTACACCGAAAGGCATGTTCTTTAGAGTCACTAATTTGCCCTAGCCACAAATGATATTAAGTTTTGGTTAACCAAACAAGATGGTTTATGCACTTGTAATAGCTTTGATAGCATAGGATCTCCCTTAGAATCTTCATCAGAATCAACTTCACCAAAATAGATTAACCGTTAGAAATTGATCTCTTGGATACTCATTGAAAGTGTCTATGTCACTTTTATCAGAGCACCTGAAAGAGTGAGTCATAGACAGAAGCATATAGATAAAGGGTTTGAGTGAAAACAAAGAATAAAAATAGGCATATGAGATTAGATGCATGATATTTTTATTGATAATATTTGATAAAAGAAGCCTATCACAGAGGATCTCTACAAGCTATTGGGTAAAAGAAAATAGGTTTTAATTCTTGACATTTCACGGAAATAGACTTAAAATGTACCAGAGGTTTCTAACATGTCCTCATTTTCAAAAGCAGATTCTGGTGAATTAGAACGAATCTCATTATTTGACTCTACTGCTCTGGGTTGATTATTGATGGCATTGACATGAAGGTTGTTGACATTGATCATGTTTACAGCGTAATTGGACAGAGGTTTTATAGCAACATTTGGTCATTATTTTATCTTGAATTGCAAGACCTTAGAGTCAATGGGGTTTTATACTTTTCGTTTGAAGGATAGGCATTGCCATTGTGTGGTAATCGCAATAGACTTTGACATCATACCACCAAGGGTATGGGACTTCTTCTCGAGACATGACAGGAGTGACCCAATATCCTTGGAAGAGAGCTTACTAAAGTTCTTTATAAGACATGGGAATCAAATCAAATTATTATCTTTGCTAGTTTGCCTCATAATTATTTTATGCATTAATGATAAGGGTGTTTACATTTTAGTTAATGAGAAGTTGATTATTTTGCAAAGGATAGGTTATATGTTGCAGTATAAACTAGCTAAAGATGGATCATGGTTGGATTAGAGTAGGGCATGCCCAAGTAGCATGGACTGGGTATCTGATAATGACTTGGGTGAGATAGAATGGTGTAGTGTATGGCATTTACTTTTCACTTTTTTTATTGGCAGCGAGTTTACTGCTTGATCCAGATGACTCGTCTACTTACATTCAACCACTTTTGATTGTCGCATCAATCATTTCGTAGAATAAAACAAGATCAATAAACTTTTTGGTGGCACTTTCTACCAATTTGTCATAGTATAAGGTGTGTAGGGTGTTGAGGAATGTCATGGTCATCTTTTTTTCAATCAAACGGGGTAAACTAAAGTTGCCTTCTCTCTCTATCATTGGGCGTATTGCCTGAAACTTTCCATTGGCTTTTTCTCTAGGTTCATAAAAGAGAAACAATCGAAGACCTTATTTGGCACATACTGGTATTGATTAAAAAAAGGCTCTTTGTAGGTTAGCCTATGATTAAATTTCGACATTATCAAGCTCAATGTACCATCAGGTGACTACTTCGATCAAGATGTATTGAAAATAATGGATGAGCAGTTTTTTTCCTTTTCATACTCGACCATCTTTCTAAGATACATTTAAATATGCATAATGAGGTCCGTAGTTCCATTAAGCTTCTCAAAATTTGATACCTTGAACTTCAAGGGAATGACAAGATTAGACATTAAAGATGAAGATTTGGTGTTAATGGCTCTAAACTTATTGCTTCCCTCAATGACTTGGAGGCACTTTGCCAAAAGCTGGTACTTATTCATATCATTGGTAGACATAACAAACTTTTGACCATCTATCTTCTTTTACTCACTATGGTCGAGGGTTATAAGATCGGACAGAGAAACTTCCTTATTGACCCCTTAAAATTTAGGGACAAATTGATTCATCACCATATGGTTCAAATAAGTCACCGGTGGTACCAATAGGGCTAGTGTTATATTGGTTAGTGCTTTTAGTAAGTCCCATCCTAAGTAGTTTTAGCACTACTGGTGGGTTAATTTTCTAGGTTGAGTGGCTTTTTTTCAATATCTGTGGCACTGGCTTGTCCCTTTTCTTGAGTGAAGGCTATCATTAGCTCCTTGAGCTTCATGATTTGTGCTTGCTTTTCCTCTTACCAACAAAGTGTTTAGTCCTGAGACCTTGTACAACAACTCCAGTTACTCGACGTGTGCTTGATGATCATTTTCCATAATCTGTTTGAAGCTATGAGTATTAGAACAATGTGAAATGTTTTATAATCCCTTGTACTTTTATGACCATTCTCGTATTAAACTCTTACGACATGTTTTGGTTTATGATTGCTCATGATAAAATGATAATAAGTATAGGATCATGATAGTAAATGATTACTGATGTGAATAAATTAACAAAAGAATCGAGTTAGTTATAGAAATGCAAGAGACATAATTGGCATGCCAGACAACTTCACTAATAGCGTCTTTCATAAGGAGTTTGGTTACATATGATTACATTCGAAGGTGTCTGAGATGACTGTATTGTTAAATCACATGTTTGAAAAACTTCGGTGACTTCTATTCATAGTCTTCAATGGGTATGATATGTCACTTCAAATATCAGGCTACCTTGACTATTTTCATTGCAAGTCTTGAAAACCTTTCTTGCCTCTTTCGTGTGTCTTTGAGGCATAACTCGGTTTAAAGACATCCCCATATTCGTGTTGCTAATACTCGAACCATGCTTCGACTTCTTTGAAAGACTAAAAAACAAAAGTGGACTATTACTTCAAGATAGACATAATTTGTTGAACACTAAACTTGGAGTCAATTGTCCCACAATTATGATTATGATGAAATGATTTATGCAACATTAAATACAGAATAATAGGTTACTAGTAACATAAGGTAACATAGATAAGAATGAAAAATAAAAGAATGTAAACAAAAATAAATAATAGAAATTGCCCCACAATAGGCGTTACTATGCCTAGGGGTAGACATGACAGTTGCAAATATTATGATAAGCTAAGTGTAGACGGAAAGCATAATGATGTGTCTGGGTTAAAAATCGCCATTATTGAAGTGATATGGTACTAGAAGGAATGCGTTGATGATCTGAATGATAGTCTAAACCATCCCTTACTATTTGACATGAGTTAGGCCATTAGTCGGATAGCATAACAATTTATTCAGGTGAATTTTTTCCTTTATCAAGATGATACAATACCTTTTAAGGACAAAATTGATAACTACCTAAAGTAGGATATACATTAAGTCCCATTTCTATAGTATAATGGATTATCCAAGTTGGACATGACTTTCTTTAGGGCGAAATGGTTACCTTGCTAGTTATGACGTTTGTTTGTCATAAGTCACTTATTGACATGGGTTAACTGTCAATCAGACAGCATAAAAGCATGTTTTGACACTGAAATGACACATGTTGGTGACAATGTTTGTTCACTATCGCCTACGTAACTATGGTATATATAAGTAAAGGTTAGAAGCGTTTCCCTAAGTATCCTTATTCTTTAGGTCATTTAATAGCATTTTGGTATGGTTTGACGTGGTTTAGATCATACAGCTTATTATATGGGGTTTAAGTTGACATCTAAATTAGTATTCGAATCTTTCCTCTATCTATAAGGATGGTCAAAGCACTCGAATCCTAGGCCATCGCAAGCTTGGTGGAATGAGTTCTAACTGATGGATTTATTTCCCTATGCAAATCTAGAAGGTTACCTATAAGAGACATAGGTAACTTACATGCCGAAAGTTCTTGCTATGCTTATGCGGAGGGTTACTCACGAAGGCAGATAGCTTACTTCCTTCTAATATTTGGGACCCTAATCTCACCATGGAGTTTGGTAAGAATCTAGTGCATATGTATGCGTACAGTGTATGTTGGGAAACAATCAAACCTTTTGTTTACCCCTATATTACCATATTTATCGAATTGGTATTTATTCAAGAACAAGACAATCCCTGACAATCACTTAACAATAGTCATGACAAATAAAAGTCAGTAAACAAAAATAGAAAGGGATTATAATTAAATAATGATAAAAAAAAAAAAAACTAAGAACAAGCAAGACACGGCTAGCCATAGGCCTAACTTTCTAAACTATCCCAGCAGAGTCACCAAGCTTATTGAGCCTTATTATGAAGGGAAGCACGTGCAACTTAAAAACTTTTCTCTCGAAGAAAAAATGTCCTCTCAATCGAGACTCTTTTTTTGTGATGTGATAGGAGCGAAAAAATATAGGTTCTTGGCTATTGATCGTCAGTGGAAGGACTTTTACACAAATAACTAGTCAACTTGTCTTAGATGGCCACCATGAAATGGCTAACACTTAGAGTTACTACTGATCACTTTAGGCTAGGTGCGATTAAATGCTTATTGAAATTGGCATTCCAAGTTTTAAAACTCGAAAAATCAATTTTAAGGTTTACATGGTCTAAAGATTTATCAGTTGGGTTTGAAAGTTGGTTACGTGCGAAGAACTACTAACATCCTACGGTGCTTCGAATCAGTACCTTTCTAGCTATGTCTTAACTTAGTTTTAATTTTTTCGGGTTTTTTAGGATCAAACTCGGGCCATGGACATCAAATATCCATGGCAAAAAAGGATGAGTGACACAAGCTCATTTACACAATCTTGAAGTAGTTTGAGATGATGAAATAGGCCATTGACCATGTTATAAACATGGTTTTAACTTGAGAGGTTTTGAAGTTAACGTGGCTTTAACTTGGGAGGTTTTTAAAGACAGATTTTTTACAAACAACAAACAGACATTTTGACAAACATATGATGAACTAAATATGACATTCATGATGATAAACATGGGAGACACATTCAAGTAAGCAAAGAAGACATTTAGACATGGAAAATGATGACAATATGTAAATAGATAAGCATGAAAATGTATACGTATGTTAGCTCAATGGAAAGCATCAAGAAATATGCCATGGAAATGGTATAAACATACTTAAATAAAGAGGAACAACTTGTTAGAATTTCATGTAGCATCAAAACACATTTTCAAGATGACCAAGCATGTAGAAATAAGGAAAAATGATGGAAAACATGAAGAAAATCCTAAGTCTACCCCATTTAATGCCACAAAATGCATGAAGATCCTACAACAAGGTTATGGTCAGCATGTTAAAGCTTATTAAAATGATGGAAATGCAAAAACAAGTAGATGAAGGAAGAAAGGATAAGGAATATACCCCAAAAACCTTAATAACCTTGTCGAATAGGAAAGGTTTTAAAATTATAGCTCATTTTCTTACCTTCTTTTGCTGTGATTTAGCAAGAAAAGGTAGCTAGGAATGAGCCTGAAAGTTGTTATATCAATGGAAAGGTGCTTTTTGAAGAGAGATAATGGTTAGCTAGGGGAATGTTTTTAAGTGTAGAGGTTGATGTAAATATGTAAAATGTTTTTTTTTTTTCTTTTCGGTAGAGCTTATAACATATCCTATATAGGTTTAATTTTAGCCATTAAAACCCTAGCAAAGGTGAGGCATTTAGGACATTTGGAGTGGACAATATGATGACTAAATATATCAATGAACAATCTTTCAATATTTCATTGGTTCATGTATAGCCTTAACAACAACAACAAACCATTCATGAACTGACATGATGAGCAAGGTCTGGTTTGCCTGTGATTAATCCATATTAAAGGATGAAATGCCTTTCTGACAAGCTTCATAGATCACCCAAAAATATTGTGATCCAATGTTTAAAGCCCAAAAATGAAGTTTATATGATTTCTATGAAATTATATCTGATTTTGGATTTTTTAGGCCAAAGTCGTGACCAGATCCAAGTTTTAATGTCATGGTATGAAGGGAGCAAAATGTCTTAAATAAGCCAAAAATAGCCTTGGTGTATTGATACAATTATTTTGTATCGATACCACAAAGCCTGTATCGATACATTTTGGTCAAAAATCATGATTTTAGTTGCGACATAAGCCCGTATTGATACAAATACCCTTGGTATTAATACCACTAGCAATGTATCAATACTATGCCCTTTTATGTCGATACAAATAGAAAGATTTCAAAATTTTGAGGATTCTGAGGCTTGTATCGATACCTTATGGCTGTGTATCGAGACCTGCATGAAATAATAGAGTTTTCATATCTTTGGCTCCCTAGACACCTTACTGTAGTTAGGAATGATGGATGATTGTCCCGTGCTTACTCAAATGACCTTGATAACACCTTGAATGAAAACCTTGATGTCTTGTAAATTTATCCGAACAAAATAGGGTGTCTTTTGACTCATAAAATTAATTTTTTATTTATTTATTTTAGTTAACATTTTCATAATTTAATTAGCATCTTGACTTTCTTCTAGAGTTGTTTGGATTACCTATATTGTTTAAAGAAGATGAAAAATTTTCAAGATAAATTGATGTTAAATTTTTTGAAATAGATGTTTTGATATTTTGTTTGTATTAGATGTTTATGGAACTTTCAACCTAGTATAGAACAAATTAATGGAACAATTTGATGTTTTGTTTTGATGGAATGTTGCTGCCACTTTTAGGCATCCATTTTGATCCATTTTATGGGATTTCATTATGTTTAAATTGATTTTATTGGGCATACAATTGCTGGATTGATGCTTTTGATTAAATCTATCACAAATCATATTGGTATTTATGTTGTTAAGTTTGCATCAATTTGTTTAGATCACTTGTTAGTGAAAGGCCTCAGTTTTTATGTAATGGATGTTATAATCTTTGAACAGGTTTTAGTTGAAAGAAATTTTTAATTTAACTTGAATAAATTTATTCGATTCAACTTAATTCAAATTTTTTTTAGTCGACACAATTTGATAAAATTTAAATTTTAGTTTAGTTGATAAAATAGTACTCATTAACTCGATTAACTAAAAATTTTTTTTCACTCGATTTAATCGTATACTTACCCTCATATGATCCTTCATACAAAAGCCAAATCTTGAACCCTTTTTTTCCCAAATCCAAAGTTTTTAGCCTATTTATTGACATTATTGAGTAAATTATTTTATAAAAAGATTCTCACAATTTTGAACACATATTTTAGATTTAGAAACTATTTTTTATGTAAAATTTCCATTTTTATAGGAGATAGAGTTTAATTGTTAGATGTCCTAAAAATTTTAAGATTCTTAACTTTTTTAGTTAATACTATCTGTAGTCCTCAAACTTTGAGACAGGTAACATTTTGATTCTTAAACTTCAAATGTAACAATTAGGTTCCTGATTGTAAGTATTATAACATGTCACCAAATTGATAACACATTTTTCTACTTTCCTTTTTACTTTTTTTTTCTTCCTCTTTCTTTCTTTTTTTTTTTTTTTGCTTTCTCTTTTAAGATATTTATAATATATCTAAAAAGTACGAATATAAAAAGTCTTGTGAATTAATTAAAATAATCGTTGTTATTTATATATAATATATATTTCCAGATCCTTATCAGAATAATAGATAGGGTCAAATAAAAATTAAAGTCTTTTAAAGTTAATAATTTTTCAACTATCTTGTAACCTCCTAAGGTAAAATAGCAAATTTCACCTCGAAGATATAACAATTAGAAAATTTACTACCTTCTTAGAAAGAAAAATTGCTAATGCAACTTATTTCGTTATGTGTTTGATCTTTGGCACACTTCTAGCAGCAAGAATTCTTTTTATTCTTTGTATGATAAAAAGAAAGGTAAGATTGGTAATCGTTATAACCTTTAAACAGTTTGCATTTTCATTAGTTACTAGGATCTTATGGTTTGTAAGCTGGATTCTTAGCAATATTCAATTCCTTAAAAGGAGAAGGATAGAATGATTTTGATAATACCATTAAAGCTCCTTTTGGTAGAATCAGTTTTTAGAGAATGGTTTTTATAACACCATTAAAATTCATCCTGGCATAAACGATTTCTTGGCAAATATATAATTTAAAAATCAATTCAAAATAAATATAACAATATTTTTTTTAAGTAAATGGTAAGATGGTATATAATTAATATTTAGGTAATATAAAACCAATTCAAATTAAATATAAAATTCAATACATTGGACGTAAGATGCCCAGAACAAATACACAATTTAATAGATTTTTAATTAATAGATATGTTGTTATAAGTTTTTAATTCTATTAATAGTTATAATAAAATCAGAATATAGGTTACCTTATAAATAGTTACAAATTAAAACAAAAAAAAACTAATAAAAAGATTATATACCTTAGAATAGCATTAGCTTTTTCAGAATAAATGATTATTTTTCCTTTTTTTTTTTTGATTATTTATGCTTCCATTAATTCAATTTAATGCTTTAATTGCTTTTATTTTTCGTTATTTTTCATTAGCTATAAATACTTTACGTCAAGCAATTACACTTGTTTTCATTTCTAGCAACTACAATACTAACTATGAATAACATTTCTTTCGACTCTGGAACTCTTGTTCAAAACAATCGAAGTGCATTCATCAATATATGTGAGTAAAATCATAGTTGTATATTTATTTTTTTGCCTTCTTTATTTTGTAGTACTTGCCCGCGATAAAAAAAACTAACATTTCTCATTTGAGGGAAAATATATTTAACCTTCTATATTTTAATTAAAGCAATGTACTTTTATACATATACATATTCATTACTTATTTAACAATTTCAATTCTTTGTTTATTTTTACAGTGATTATGTTTTGCTTAACAAATTGAATTGCATTCGAGAAGATTGAAAAAAAACAAGGTTAAGGATGTTTGTGATTTTAGAGACAAATAGAAAACTCATTAGTATTGAGATGATAATTTCCAATGAAGAGGCCTTTATTTTAGTTTAAAAATATTTTAGTTCTTATTAGTCAAAAAATATTACTTTATGGATCTTATGCTGTTTCTTTTTCAATTATCAAGGAAACTATATGCATGTTGTCGGATTTAACCATGCAAATGCATATATTACAACAAGCAATATAGTGATAAAGTAGAGTGTCGATCCTACGAGAAATTGATACCGAATTTGTTAAGTACTAAAATTAAAACAACTTAATGTTAGTCAAACAAACAATTAAAATTGTAAATTAAAAACTAAATAAAAGAAAATAATAATAATAAAAAATAAGAAAAGCTTAAGAATAAATCAAATAATAAATAAAAAAAACTTAAAATTACAATTTCTCTCAGTAATTCATTTGAACAAAAACCTATTCTCTTGAATAATAATACTGAGTTGTTAACCTAAATTTCTAATTTATTTATAAGTATCTTCCGATGATCTTATAAAAATATCTCTCTTAACCAATTTACTATATTCCTATGCAAATTGAATTAAAAGAAACTCATTAAGATTAGACTATAATTTTGTTATATTTGACATGCTCGTATATTCCTATCTAACATCTATATCAATTCATTCTAATAAATGAATATGAAATATATATCATTCAATCTAGGTACAAACTCAAAATTCTCTTTTTCAAGCTCATTAGGATTACCAAATCAATTTAATTGATGATCAAGCAATTAGAAGATAATAAAATAAACAACGCAAGAACAATATTAAATAAATAACCCAAGTATCATTAATTAAAAAAAGATAATAAAATAATTCAAACTAAATGTTGAGTTCCATTGCAACCTTAAAAAAATAAATCTAGTTCATAATAAATATAGAGAATATAAAACCAAGGAGTTTTACAATCATAAATATTATAAGAAAGATAAAACAAGTAAAGGAAAGAAGAAAGCTAAGATTGGTCGAGTCTTTCATCTTCAAACTTCTTCAAAATCTATCTCCTCTTTATTCATTATTATGGTGGCTGCTCTCCTTTTTATGAATATTTAGGAGCTAGGTTAAAAAAAAATTAGAAACCTAAATTCTACTTTTGTCCAATCTCTAATCCTAAAAAGTCCTATATATAGCCAAAACCTTGAAATAAGAGAGTTGATAAGCAAATAACTTAAGCAATTTATTTTTGAAAGTTGTAGGCTAGGTCTTCTTTGCCTTTTTTTTTTTTTTTAAGTTATTACACCTCATAAACTCTTTGAGGTTTTGGACCAAAAAAATAAAAAATATTAAATAATATATAATTTAAATATAAAATAAATAAAATTAATATAAAAAAATCCAAAAATAAATAAAATTTACATAAAAATATTTAAAACTTAACTAAGTGAGACTAAACAACTCTATTTAATAGGGTTATCAACGATGTTTATGAATGAAACAATTTCAAAATTCAATGATTTTCTCAATAGAAGGGTAGTATATTATAGAAAAAAACTCTGTCCTACACACTAAGAAGAAGTACAAAGTAGTTAGCAATCTACCATTGAATATGAATCATGATTCTATTCTTTGCCATAATTTTGAGTTTATTAATTTCAACGACTTGCATATCGAGTCACTAGTGATTTCCCTTCAACTGATTAATATGTTTTAGTTATATCTATTACATTTAAAATGTTTCACTTTTTTTTTTTGTACAAATTAATTTCTAATGGAGTTTTTGTCTGGTTTGTTATTGACTAATGAAAGATGTTGAGGTTGTGGTAAACATTAATAATATGGAGGAAAAACATGTTAATGGTTTACCTATTAAAACCTTGATTGTTGGCCTCCAAGATTCTGAGTGATGCATCATTTTTTACGCTTTATAAATGCTGTTTGATTATTTTTAGTTTTAATTGCCAATCTCATTTGTTTACAGTTATATCTTTCTTATATCTATATTTATTCAGCTGACATTGTGGGATAATTATGTTGATGGGTTTATGAAGAAATTGAATTCAATGTTCAAGTTGTCATCATCACTTTGACGATAGTTAAATCTTTTGTTGGTTTGTACATACATATATATATATATATATATAATGAATGAATCAATTCTTTTATTATATAATATAAGATTTTTTTTTCTTTACATTTTATGTTGGGTTGCATTCATTTGTCAATTTTTTTATTAGGTTTCCATTATTAGGAACTTCTATGGGAGACCACACCCAGTTTATCAGGGTCTTGCAAAAGCAAGCTTGATTTATTCACATTATTTTAAAATATGTTTATTATTTTATTGATTTTTTTATTTTCCAATTTTTAAAAAAATATTTATATTTATTTATACCTTTTTTAAATAAATTTAAGAAAATATGCATAAAGGACAAATTTTGAAAAAGATTCTTTTGAAATCATTAAATCTTATATTTTAAAATATTTTTCAAAATTCTTTTGTTCAAAATTTTTATTTTAAAATCTCAACGAAAGTATAGTAGTAAAAATGTTCGGTGATTGCAATGCTGAAGAAAAAACATATCGAATGGCTGCGGATAGATTTGGATCTGAACAACTATTAATAGATCTACTAACTTGAGAGATTATGATTATCCAATGAATGGATAAATTGGTGCATTAGTCGTTAGGGATGGGCCAACGTGAAAATGGAAGAGATATCATTGTTGACAACAAAAACATGAGCTTACAAAGAATATCAGAGCAGCACCCTTTGTATATTCAATTCAATATCCCATATTATTTCTTCAAGGAGAAGGCAGATATCATAAATCAATTTCATATTTTTAGAATGAAAGGAAAAACACAAATAAAATGAAATTATCTTGCAGAGAGGATAATATGCGTACCAGATCCAACAAAGGGATGATGCAATCTTTTTTTTTTGGTCTTTTGGTTATTTTTTCAGCAATTTATGGATGATGCATACACTGCATTTGAAGAGGAGAGGATAAGGCATGTTTAAACAACCAGGTTCTATTATGTGTATGTTTGTATGTAAATGTTTTTGATGCAGTCACTAAAGGGGACGTGGTTGCGTCATCATTTGGTAAACGAATTATATTAGCATCTTTATTTACTGAAAGTCCACATTATATGATCCAAAATTATCATGATGAAATGGCAATATTGCGTTCTATGGGGAATCTGGAGCTCTTCATTACATTCATAGCAAATGCTCGATGGCCTAGATAAAGTACCTGTTAAATAATATACCCTGACAAGTTGCAGAAGATCATCAGGATATTGTGACTAGAGTTTTCAAGCTTAAACTATAGCAGCTCATGAAAGATTTAGTGGAAGGTCAAATTCTTTGAAAAAGTCAAAAGCAGATATTTAATGATTTACTATTTCCAAATAAATTATATTTTTTCCTTTTTTTTTTTTTTAATTTTATGCTATAGTAATATACATTGTTGAGCTTAAAAAACGAGGAGTCATCATGTTCAGAAATTATTGTTGTTAGAATCCCAATATTAGTATCCTTCGCATGATGATATTGATAGAATAATCTCAATGGCGATTCAGTATCTAGGAACCAGAAGTGTGCAGAGTCATGTCCTGGTATATGATGCATGGACCGTATGGATCCAACAATAAAGAAGCCTCGTGCATGATTGATGGAATATGCAGCAAGAAGTTTCCCAAAAGGTTTTATGACAATACCATCATCAGTGAAGATGGATTTCCAATTTATAAGAGAAAAAACACAAATAGAACTATTAAAAGGGTCATGTTATCTTGGAAGATCAATCAGTTGTTCCTTACAATAAAAAACTTCTGCTAAGGTATGAATCTCACATGAATGTTGAGTGGTGCAATCAAGCCAAAGTAATCAAGTATTTATTTAAATATATAAGCGAAGGACCCTACAAAGCAGCAATACTCGGACATAGTGGTTTATGTGGAAATAAAACAAAAAAAAAAAAGAATAAAGGTATTGTGGATGAAGTGAAAACATTTTTAAATTATAGATATATTGGTCCGTGTAAGGCGTGTTGGAGAATATTTGAGTTCCTATTCATTATAGAAATAAAAAAATAATGAAACTCAATTTCCATTTATCAAATCAATGTTGGTGTATGATTTTGAACCAATCAGATTAAGACATCGGATATATTGTGAAATAACTACTTACATGTTACTAAGTTAAAGTAACCTAGGATTAGAGGTGGCAATTGGGCGGGTTCGGGCGGGTTCTGAACGGATTATTTTGAGTTCGAATTTTTTCAGGTTGGGGCTGATTCAGGTTCGGGTCCATTCGGGTTCGGGCTAATTCAGGTTCGGGCCAATTCGGGTTTGGGTTCAGGTCAAGTTCGGGTTTAAGTATATTTTACATTATTTTTTATTTTATGTTAAATGTAATCACTTTTACGTAGTTTTGAATTCTAAGTTAGGCACAAATTTGGTCCCGTCTGGCCAAAAAAAATCTTAATTCGGTTCTATGGGCCTATCAATGGCTCAAAAAATTTTTGAATTCTAAGTTCAGGGCCAAATTTGTCTTAGCTGACCCATTTAAGTACAAATCATTGTTCACAATATTAATAAGTTATTTTTATATTAATATTTACATATTTTATAATTAAATTTAAATAAAATATATTATTTTATTTTTTAAAAAATACTATTTCAGGTTGAGAATACTTGAAACTTAAAATCTAAGACTTGGGCTTGATCGTGTCGGACCTATTATGTTGGGCAAGCTGTCTAGCTTATAGATAGGTCGTCTAGCGCATGGGCAGGTCTAGTTACTAGTTTAACATATAAGTTTTTTCATTTTTAGTATGGTATTATCTATTATGGCTTTAAATTTTTTAATTTATTTATTACTTTGTTATATTATTATCATTACTTGAAATAATAATAATAATATTATTATTAATATTATTATTATTATTATTATTTCAAAAAGTATTTAAAATTTTATTACTAATATGTATAAACTGTCAATATTTAATGAGTTTAACCAATTAAATTAAAAAATGATAAATTGATGATATACTTTATTGACAATGTTTTTAAAGCTCATGATATAATTTATTTTTTGATAAATTATTATTTTATCATATATAGACATGTTCAAGGATCGAGCTAGCCACTTAGCCCAATTGAGCTTGGGCTTGGGTTCTCATATTTTGATTTCAGACTAGCCCAATCTGACTCGGAATATTTATTTTAGATTAAAATAAAATATATTTTATTTAATGAGATGAACAATAATTCTAGCTTAAACAATCAGGTTTAGGCACATTAAATAATGGCATGCGCTTGGGATTTTAAAATATACAAGCCGTGGTTGGCTCAACCCATAAGCATGTTTAATCATATATAAAATATAAATTAAAATTTTAATACTTAATTAAATTATATATAGTATTGATATTCAATATTTAATATTTAATTCATTTTTTATATGGATTATCTATTATAGCTTTTATATTTTTTAATTTATCTTATTATTTTGTTATACAATTATCATATTATAATTATCATTACTTGAAATAATAATAATAATAATAATAATAATAATAATATCCAAAGAGGTATTTAAAATTTTACAGCTAATATACATAAACTCTCAATAGTTAATGAGTTTAACTAAATAAATTAAAAAAATATGATAAATCAATAATATAGTTTATCGACAGCATTTTCAAAGCTCATAATATGATATACTTTTTGATAAATTATTATTTTATTATACACAGACCTGCTCAAGTGTCGGGCTACCCACCTAGCCCAATTGGGCCTGAACTTTTATTCTCATATTTTTGTTTTAGACTAGCTCGACCTAGTTAGAATAGTGGTTTTAAATTAAAATAATATATATTTTATTTAAATTTAATTATAAAATATATAAATATTAATAAAAATATATCTTTAATGCGATGAACATTAATTCTAGCTTAATAGGCAGATTTGGATATGTTAAATAAGAGCCCAGACTTGTGATTTTAAAAAAATTTAGGCTGCAGCTCGGCCCGACCTATAAGTAAGTTTAATCATATATAAAATATAAATTAAATTTTTCATATTTAATTAAGTTAAATATGGTATTAATATTTAATATTTAATAATTAATTCATTTTTATATAGTATTATCTATTATGACTTTCATATTTTTTAATTCATCTTATTACTTTTTTATATTATTATAAGATTCTAATTACTATTACTTAAAATAATAATAATAATAATAATAATAATAATAATAATAATAT